>BQKN01000539.1:560390-586086 GCA_022839385.1 Asparagus kiusianus
CACGAAGAACAAATCTGGAAAAACGACCAGTTAAGAGTATAAGTGTTTTACACACCCATTTATTTCAAATATGGAAAAATGTAAAATTTAAAAGTTGTAGATATCTTCAATAGATTTCCAACAAATCTTAAATCACCTCAGTCTAAGGTCGGATGAGAAAGTTACAGTCAAAATACTGAATGTTATTTTCCTAGTTAGACTAGGTTTCCTGATTCGGGTCAAACGAGTTTGTTTCTGGTTTTCCTCTATAAATACTTGTGTTTTTCATGAAAATTCTTCCCTTTATTATATCTCTGAACCCTAGTAGCTACCCTCTCCTCTCAAAAATCTTAGATCAATTTCTTGTGAGTTTTGTGAGCTTTTTGAAACAAAATACCGACACAAGGGCGAGATCATCGATGTGTGGCAAGGGAGAACAGGTTGTTTGCACTTTTGGATTGCTTGTTGTTCATTTCAGAGGCTTACACACGAGATTAAGGCAAGATCATCTGCATCCAAATCTTACCCATAGTTTATAATCATGTTTTTATGAAGTAATATGACAGATATGATGCTTAGAACTTAATCTAATGTGAAAAAACTAGATTTTTGATATTAAACTGTAAACAAATGTTAGATTAGATGTACATGGTTTTCTTACTGTCTATAATAAAAAACATGATCATGATCATTAATATTGTTTTTAATTTCATTTTAATTATGTTAATCATGCTTAGGACATGTTTAAACCCTAGTTCGATGTTTAATTGAGTTTTCATGCAAGTTAATTATGTTAAACCCTAGGTTTGTGATACCTAAGTGATATAAACATGTTCACAGAAATTTCACCTATGTTCACGTCCATAAATTATCATGTTTCAATCAATTATGTTGATAATATATAAGTTAATTGAAGGATTTGATTAATTAGGTTGTTAAACCCTAATTTGATTAACCCAAGAGTGTGAATTATGTTCAAGATAATTTCTGTAAAGTAATTAACAAAGTTTAAGTGTTGTTAGATGCTTCATGATAAGAAAGAATTGTGTTTGAACAAGTTACATATCCCAAATCAACAAAACAAGAAAAACATGAAGAGACAGATTCCTCTCTGGCCGGTCAACCGGCACCCTAGGGGCGGTCAACCGGTGAAGGCCTGTTTGTGCACGTTGTGCACACCTACAGTGTGGTCGACCGGAGCCCTAGGGGCGGTCGACCGGTCTGTTTTCTTTTTGTTTTCTAGATGTTGCTTTTGCATCTTTTGTTTGTGTTCGCGGATTCGAAGCCACACTATGCTGCCCGTACAGTCATGAGTACCCACGTACAATGTCATAATACACACACATATATCCTGAAGATGATTAATACAGATATAGTGGCGATTACACTTGAGATACGAGTTTTAAGTTCGCACACCAAGACACGTACACGAATGTTTGAATACACATTTTGATAAAGTTTACATGCATAGTTGAGGTGCATAACACATGTTTGAGTTGATTATGGTTGGCATGACACATGATAATGCATAACTTATCCGTTAGGGGAGCTCAGTGTGAACATTTACCCTATAATGAGACATTAGATGTGCCACACTAAAAGTATTTGGACGTTTTCCAGTAATGAGACCTCCGCGGCACCACTACTCGAATATGATCAGGGTGTTTTCGGATTGGGCTTATACGCCTACACTCCATTGTACGATCATCTAGATGCATCATCCGAAATAGGGGAGATAAAACCTATTGCTGTAGAACCATTGAGTAAGAATGTTAAATCCACATGATATTGTGAGAACCTTACAAGAGTATCGTTATTTGATAAAAATATATATATACACAATTGTAGTTTACTCCTATGCTAGTTACCCAAGAGTAGGGTATGATTTTGAGGTTTGACAGATAAAGTCTATTTTATAGGAATGATTATGCTGGATGATACTCCTTATGTTTGTGCCAACTACCCGATGGTAGTCTGAGTTTTGACCACCATGTGTGAGGGTTGGAGTTGTAGTAATACTTTAATGTATTGCTTCTCTTTACTTCTTAGTTGGGACCAATGATTTGTGATTCACAATTTGAGACATAAGGTATATATATGAGGGTTTCTTTGTTTGGATTATTTCACTCGATGTACCAGTCTCGTGTTATGCGTTTCTAATTATTGATTTTAGTTAGATTGTTTATCTTCAGTTCGGTGTTAATATTTTAGTATCTACAATTTAAGACATATGGTATGTATATAAGGGTTTTATTATTTGGATTATTTTACTCGACGCACTATGCCTCACTTTATAGGTGTCTAAATATTAATTCAGTTAGATATGAAGAAAATGGTCTAGGTAGACTATGCTTAATAGGTAGAGCCTCCATTTTATCTAGTAGCCCTTCCCCTGTGGGCGGATAGAGGTGATCTTACTATAGCACTCTAACGATCGTGTTGTTTCTCTTTTTGTTTTAAATTTCTTTTCAGGCAGCTCAGAGTTTCGGAGAGCCATAGGATGACGGAGTTCTAGCATAGTCGCCGTCACATGATTTTACCATTAGAGGCTCCACTGTAGTTTTGTATTTTCATTCAGAAATTAGAGATTGTATTTCATTTTTGTGAAGGCCGAGTACCTTAGTGATACTTTATTTGACTCGATGTACTGAGACATATTACACTTGTTCCCGTTTTAGTTATATTTTATTTTTTTTCATTTGAGACATGATATTATTATTTGGCTATCTCTTCTGTATTCATCATGTTCATTGCACTACTATCATATTCTTTGCCTATTTTGTACCTACACTTCTTTTTAATTCTACTAGAGGATATTACTATGATTGGTGAAACGTGTAATACACTGTGTGGGCGCATGGCAGGTTTGACATCCTAGGATTTACCTTAGACTGCAGCCTTGTGTGAACCTAGGGGCGTCACAGCTTGAACCCACGGTAGCGGTTTTCTTGGAATGGGATTTTGAAGCAACTTTCTTTGGTGACATCTCGTCGATGGTGAATAGTGAAAATCGCCGGAGATTTGAACGAAAATTTTTCGTTAAGAAAATCAGAATAACAAAAGAGTCGGTAGACTCTTGATTTGACCTTTAGCAGTCTATTTATATATAGTTGGAGTTGTCAAATCAGTACTGGATTTTAGGCAAATATCCCACCCAAACGCGATCTCCGCGTTCACTTTAAGTTGGTTTAACTTCTGAACGTGAGGCTCACCTCTACGTTTCAACTTCTGAACATGAAGTTTACCTCTGTGTTTCAACTTTTGAAAGTGAGGCTCAACTCCGTGTTTCAACTCCTGAACGCATGGCTCACCTCCGCATTTCGATCTCTAAACGCGAGGCTCACCTCCGCGTTTCAAAGCAACAAAAAGCAAGGCCCACCCCTGCATTTCAGAAGCAGGGCCATAGCATACACTTTCGTATAGATCCTACGTGGCAAGTTTCTACAACCAAGTTCATGATGACTTCAAAGCGGATGTAGTGAACAAACACTTCATGATGAGGAATCAACAGTTCCAATATCAATCAAAATCAAGATCCAAAGTATTTTGAAAATTTGTTCTAGTCAACCACAAACTTTTAAAAACTTTGGAGGAGGTTTTATAGGCTATCTAAAAATCACTGCAGATAGCTAATCCCTATAAAACACAAATGATGGAGGTCATGATCTGATACTTTCATATCAATCAAGGAGAGTTATAATTTGACGATTCTCACAACAACTTTTGCAACAACAAACAAGAGTTACAAACTGATGATTCTCACATCTCAAAGAGCCAAAGGCTAAGATTACAGGATGATAATTCTTGCAACACTCTAACAAAAGAGAATACACGTTGATGATTTCTTCAAAGCAACACACGAAAATCATCACCACGTTCCAAGCTCAAAACGTGGAGCTCATCGGCGCGTTCCAAGCTCAAAATGCGGAGCTCATCATCGCGTTCTAAGCTCAAAACACGGAGTTCACCACCACGTTCCAAGTTCAAAACATGGAGCTCATTGTCGCGTTTTCAATTGTAAACGCGAGGGTCGTTTCCAGAACGTGAATCTCGTGTTTGACACATTCAAACACCTTTTAAACAGTTCCAAAACTGTTTTCCATGAATTAAGGGCATTAAACCCTCATTATAGATCGATTTAAGGGGTCAGTTACACCCCTTAAACCCCTATAAATAGCTGAAAAGTTAGCTGGAAAAAGGGTTTAAAAAAAGAAGGAGGAAAGAGGTTCGAAAAGAGAGGATCTTTTGGATCAGATCTTTGGAGCATTATTAAGAGCTTTTCTTGGAGCTTTCGCCTTAGCTTGTAAACCATTTTGGTAAATTGAAAAGGATTAATTTCTTTTCTGAAATCAACTATTTTACGAAGTTTTAAACTCATCCAGAGTTCTTAACTCGTTAAGAGTTTTAAACTTGCATCGCAAGTTCTTCCCAACGTCACATCAAGAGGAATAGACTAACGTTCCACGAAGTTAAGTGTTCGGATCATCAACAGGATACAAGATTCAAACTCTCATCACTACTAAGAAGAACCTAGGTTTAAACAAATGGAAGGATCTCTGCGATTCCTTCTCTCTTTTGTAAATCGGGAAACCGATAATAGAAAATTATAATATCTTTTTCTAAGTCAGTTAGAGAGAGGTTATATCGGGATATTGTATTCATTCTTTTTCTAAAGTCAGTTAGGAAGATTAATACAAAATTTATTCTCAATTTTCTTGCAAATTTTTCGACAAAGAATAGGTTAGAAATTCTCATGGTGGTTTTTTGTAAATTATTAATATTAAGGGTATTTTGTAATTTTTAAACTTATAGACCTTTTCTACATTTTGTAAATTGTTTATAGACTATTTATAATTTCTATATTTTTAATTTACTAATGAGTTTGAAATTCTCTGGGGTGTTTTTTGTAAATTTTGAATTTTGAGTAATTGTTTGTAATTTTTGAAACTTTAAGAGTGTTTTCTATAAATTATAAATTATACAAGGGATATTTATAACTCCTATATTTTCAATGTACTATTTGGTTGGAAATTATTAGAATTTTTATAAATTTTACAATCATGAGGGTTTTATCTTGTAATTTGTAAAAAGGGTAGTGTTTATTGCAAATTTCATAAATTTTAGAGGGTTATTTTTGTTATTTGAAGGTTTTTAGTGTGTTTATAAATTTGAAATTTGCAATGTGTTTTTTACAAATTTTGAATTTTTAGGAGTAATTTTGCATTTTTCAAAACTTATAAGAAACTTTGTCCATTGTTAAAAACTTTTATTTTTTTAGCTAGCATATATTTTTTAGATTCCTCACAAAATTAAAGTAAGTAAAATTTATAATTTTTAATAAATTTTAATAAAATTTTGAATTTATAGGGGTATTTTTGTAATTTTTAAAACTTGGAGGATATTTTTTACAAGGTCCAAAAACTTTTAGGTGCTAGCTAACATATATTTTTTAGATTTCTATGCAAAATAAAATAGGTAAAAGATTTGAATTATATCAAACGTATCTCCTTTATCCAATAACATGATAAGTCTCATTATGGATTGGATAAATCATTTAATTATAAATTCAAAGAAGATAGGAAAATTAGGATAGATTAGGATAACAATATAATATTTAAAAAAGTTAAGGATAATATTGATCATGAAAAGATTTTCCCCAACTCGTACTTTTAAAAGGAATATGATAACCTATTAATTTAAAACCTAGCAAGTTACAAAGTTTCATGAATAATTAATCTTCACTAAAACTTACCCGTAGAAATAATCACCTAAGCATGAACTAAGCCATAGTTATCAGTGTTTTATCCTATCAAGGTCTAATTATTCAATAGATTATTAATAAACTTGATTAATTAGAACATGAATTAATTTATCATAAGAGAAAGATTTAATAATCTAAGTAAAACTACCATAGCTTCATGATGCTAAGAAACCAAAAGTAAATTAGTTGTGCGTAATTATGAATAAAAAAACAAGAAATAAGAAAAGACATTGCAATAATTAAAGAGAAGAAAACCTTTTATTACTAAGCAAACTTCACAGCAAAATGAGCAAACATTATGGAACATAAGCTATATAATAAAGATTGTTAGGATCTAGATGCAACCCTAGAAAAAAAGGGGTCGGGTGGTGGTTGGGTGGGGGGGGGGGAGGTTGGGGAGGTGAACAGGGTTGCAATTTCTTTTTGTAGTATTTAAAATTATATTGAAATATGACAAAGTTAGTATGGAATAAAAACAAATACTTAGCAAGCAAGAAAACAACCACAGAAAAATACGAGAATTTTTATAATGGTTCAAAATAAAATGCTACCTCAACTCTTCCTCATCATCAGGACGGGCTTCCACATTATATGAAAACTTTTTCTAGATCACAAATCCAACCAAGTAGGTAATTACAAGACAATATCCTAGTATAATCCTAAACTACTCATCTCTAGAAACAGCCTATCACAAAGTGTGTAAACTCTAGCCCTTGCTAATGGTCCCTCTGCCTCAATTCACTCCTGCTTGAGTACGCCATCAATGTTCTTCCTCAATTTAATGCAGCTTGAGTACGCCACTAAATAAACCTATCAGACAATTGTAAGCAAAGAGTGTTTATTACAAAATCAATATCAATTAAGCGCAAAAGAAATATCCTACAGCCATTTTATAGATCAAACAATTATTCAAACATTTTATCTTGTAGATCGGGAAGACTGACGAGCTTGAGTACGCCGCTAAATAAACCTATTAAACAATTTTAAGCAAGGAGTGTTGTATTACAAAATCAATGTCAATTAAGTGCAAAAGAAATATCTTATAGCCATTCTATAGATCAAACAGTTATTCGAAAGTTTTATCTTTTCGATAGGTACGAATGACGATGATGATAATGCCAGGGCTAGTTATACCCCACGAAGAACATGATCCAGTGATGTAGCTTGCTCTGAGGATGCAATGAAAACTCAGAGAGGTGGTTGTTAGACCCTAGAGGGGGGTGATTAGGGTCTTATACTAATCTAATCCGATTTTATACAAATTTAAAACTTATTAACAAATTATTCTTTCAAGATAGATATACAATGTGATATGAGCAAGAATAAGCAATATAACTAAGGTGATATATCCTAGCAATGAGATATACTATATAGTATATGCAAGGATATATTTAAACTATCACAAGGGTGAAACAAACTAGTGGACAATATAAACAAGATGCAATAGGCTATAAGATAAGCAGTTATAAGTGCGCCAATGCAAACCAAACATGCTATATGTTCACGAGGTTCGGACTTTCCGTCCTACGTCCCCGCTCCCCACTCTCGAGGAGAATCCACTACACAACCCGGTTTGAAAGTCAAAACTTCTCTACACACTCGGTTTTCTAGCTAACCGAAAACTCTACACACTCGGTTATCAAGTCAACCGACAACTCTCACAAATCCTCACAAAGTACATACATGATAATCATATTTTATTACAATTTTATACCCTCATTATCTATTTTATATGAATAAATATACCACTAATAATTGTTTTTATCTTTAAATGCAGGTTAATGAAGAATAAATCTCAAACTCTCATCTCTCAACAAAAATCCCTTGAATAAATGAAGAAATGAAGCAAACAAGCCCATTGGAAAATCAATTTCCAAATTATCCAAAAGCCCAAGAAATGCCAAAGCCCAAACAAATGCATGAAGAAATCAAGAAATTGTCCAAGGCCAAAGCCCAAGAGCAAACCCAAGAGGAATCTGCGGACAACAAGCAGAGACAAGTTCACATCGATGCCAGCATCGATGCCAGCATCGATACCAAAAACATGATGCGACATAATTATGTACCAAAATTGCAAGTGCACAATTGATCAAGTTATAGTATAAAAAGTTATCAATCCCACGAGGAAGGTGATTTTAAGAGATTATTAGAATAGGTTCTTATGTTGTGTGCGTGACAAAATAGGATAAAGAATAAGTGTGATTGTGATGAGTGATTGTTATGAATATATGCAAGAGACAATAAATTAAATTTTAGAGAAAAGAAATAAGAACCAAAGAATAAATGAAATCATAAGGCAAGAAAGAAGAATGAATAAAATCAAGAAAGAAAATCAAAAATGAAAAGAAAATTCAAGAAAGTCAAGATGTAGGATTCAATTAAAGATATGAGAAATCTAGAATTTAATCTACTAGCTAATCTCAATTACAAAATACAAACTATTCTCTTTTTATCATATTTTAACTTAGATTTATTAAGCATAGACTATCAAACCCTTTAAGGAAAGTATAACCTATCAAATTATCATCTAAGTCAAAATTACTATTCATGATAAAAACAACAACAAGATAGTAATCCTAAAATTCATAAGCATAACGTATCAAACCATTTAAGATAAGTATAGATTATCAAATTCTTCTTCTATCAATTAGTTTTCTAGTTGATTATCCTAAACATGAATATTTTAAGTGAAAGAAAATAATTCATACAATACAAAGGAAATTAGACTAGTTTCATACCATTCTAAGATTCATACAAGAATTAATTTCACATCTTAAGAAATAAAAACAAGAAGAAAAAGAACTAATTACAAAAAAAAAATCTAAACTATGAACAAGAATTAAATCTAACTACAAAGAATTAAAATCTAAACTACAAAATAAATTGTAAAAATTAAATGCAAGAAAATAAATCTACTCTACAAATTAAAGTGCAAAAAAAGAAATAAAAAGATAAGAAAATAAATCTACACTATAAGCATGAATGTAAATCTAACTAATAAGCAATAATAAAGAAATTACTAAAAAAAATAGAAGAGAAAAATAAAAGAAAAGCAAACCTTCAAACTTTTCTTCATCTCCATCATTATCATCCAACAAAGAGAAGAAGATTTAAAGTGGAGAATTTTTTTTTTAATTGTAACAAAAGTTACAAATTTGGATGGCCTTCTCAATTAAGAGTTACCTTCCTCTCCAAATGGAGTTACAAAAATTTTCACACCCATAACCCCTCACTCTCTACCCCTATTTATAGTAAATATCAGTGAATGAGAGCCATTGGATTGAAATCTTATCCAAAAACAATAAATTTCAGCCTTTGATTCGTAACAAACTGGCCGATGGTATCGATGCCAGCATCGATAGGGGTATCGATGCTGGCATCGATACGGGCATCGATGCTAGCATCGATGCCCCCATCGATGCTGGCATCGATATGAACTTGTCTCTGGTTGTTGTCCGCAGATTCCTCTTGGGTTTGCTCTTAGGCTTAGGCCTTGGACAATTTCTTGATTTCTTCATGTATTTGTTTGGGCTTTGGCATTTCTTGTGCTTTTGGATAATTTGGAAATTGATTTTCCAATGGACTTCTTTGCTTCATTTCTTCATTTATTCAAGGGTTTTTTGTTGAGAGATGAGAGTTTGAGATTTATTCTTTATTAACCTGCATTTAAAGATAAAAATAATTATTAGTGGCATATTTATTCATATAAAATAGATAATGAGGGTATAAAATTGTAATAAAATATGATTATCAAATACCCCCACACCTAAACTTTTGCTAGTCTCTAGCAAAGAAAAAAGAAAATTCTAACTCACTTTCGCAGGAACCGCGATTGTATTTAGCGCATACAACATGCCTTTAAACCCCTAGGTTACCCTAGTGGACAAGTTGTAGTCTCGTGAGGGTTTGTAGTGAATATACCCACAAAATTCGGTCAACTTGCCAAGTTAAATAAGTCAGTAAATAACTAATTCTCTTTGATATATTTAGACATTCTAATTGAAGCTAGATAATAATCAAGAAAACATTTTTATATATAACTCCAATGTAAATCTCTTAGAAAATCTTTTTCATTATAGCAATACAAACCAAGTAAAATCTTAGAGATTTAATTCAAAAATTTTGAAAAGAACATGCTAACTCTTTGTTTTAAATAACTTTCAAGTCTCTTGATCAAAAATTGTTTTTCAAGACCATATATACAAAACAAAATGGTTAGTGTTATAGATATATATGAATAAATTTTTTTTCACTCTCTAATTCTTGGTGATTGTTTTCTATTTTAACGGGCTTTCTAAGTGATCATTTAATGAGTTTTAGGCCAATGAATCTATACCCAATTGGGCTTAGGTCATTAAGTATAGAAATACTCATTGGTCTTAATTACTCAGTCAACTTAGGCTTTATAAGATAGAATCACCTTAAATTTAAGAGTTTTTTTTGTGCCTATTTTTTGCACTCTTCTTTTATAAGGTTAGTTTTTTTAAAATATATATATGTGTAAGTATATATAATCTAAAAAAATGTGTAAATCAAGATAACTTGAAAAAATATTTTCAACTCTAAGTTAAGCATGTAAAAATTTCATTATTTTTAATTAAAAATCTATGGTAAGACTTAAGTAAAGGCAAAATGGCCAGATTGGTATATTTTTAGAGGCTTGGTGACATGTTGGTATATTTTTTTTTAGTTTTGTCAGTTTGGTATAAATTTTTGACTCCGGCCAGGGCTAATGGGATTTTTTTGTAAAAAACCCCCTCATCAAATACAAATTCCTGCTCCCTTACCCCCCCCCCCCCCCCTCTCCCTCCTCCTCCTCTTCCTCCTCCTCCTCTTCAACCTCTCCCTCTCCCTCCATGCCTTCATTCTCATCTCAACTCCCCCAACCCAAAATCCCTTTCTCATAAACAACCCCTCAATCTGTATTGCAAAATGCAACTCCTTCACTAATGCCCACCAACTGTTCGACACAATGCCCACAAGAAAACTCATCACCTACAACACTCTAATCTCCTTATTACCTCATCACCAACTGTTCGACACAATGCCCACTAATTGTTTGACACAATGCCCACAAGCAAGTGAGATAGCTGCAGTCATTTCCTCCTGTATTTAAAGATGCTTCAGAATAATGTCTACATCAATCTTCCTTGCTACCCATTTAATGTCATTGATTCATAACAATATTAGTCAATGTAAATACTAATATGATTTGTTATAATATACACTTGCAAATAGGAGCAACAGAACATTAGAACCACATGCCATTGCATTCACGGAAGTTTTTCTAGACCTTACTTGCATGAGTATGTATAAGTTGTTTGCTTTACCTCAACACTCTTCTTCTCAAACCAAGTACCAACAAGATATTTCTCTTGTTCTTCTCCAGGATATGAGTATTGAAAGATATAGCAGTCTACGCTGTAGAACTTCGACTGGTCAGAGGATGAAAGAAGAGTCTTCTCATTGCCATTTACACGCCAAACCTATATGTTAGGCAGAAATTTCTTTTAGTCGGAGCATCAAAATTAAAGCAAGCAAGCAGTTCCTTCCTTGGATGAAATATTCAAGATCTACATCAACTTGGTTACTCATGAAGATTGATATAAATAATTTAAACAACTTTCAAGTAGCTTATGAACAGAAATAAAAAAAGGGTCAATACAGCAAGAAGATAAGGTTAGCAAGCTGTGTTACCAGCAACTTTGCCTCTTCCATCCTCAGATGTGGCAATATCAGTTGTTTGAGGCCATGAAGAAAATTTTTAACGAAAAACCACAGCCTCAAATCCCTCTATAACATGAATTATATGAGTTAGTGGCCGGCCAGGACTACGAAGCAATTCCTGCATAGAGAAATAAAATGTATTTGGAAATTGAATCAAAGAAACCTAGAAAACATTAAAAAGAGAAGGACATATAATACTTCTGCAGCAGTGCTTTTCGGGTTGTAGGTGATGAGGTTTCTCGTGGGCATTGTGTCGGACAGTTGGTGGGCATTGGTGAACGAGTTGCATTTTGCGTACAGATTGAGGAGGTTGTTGAAGAGAAAGGAATTTTGGGTTGGGGGAGTTGAGATGAGAATGAAGGCATGGAGAGAGAGGAGGAGGAGGAAGAGGATGAGGAGGAGGAAGAGGAGGAGGTTGAAGAGGGTGAGGAGAAGGAGGGAGAGGGGTTAGGAGCAAGAAATTGTATTTGATGAGGGGCTTTTTTTTGTAAAAATCACATCAGCCCAGGTCAGAATAGTAACTCCGGCCAAATTTAAGGCCTATATGACACCGGAGTCAAAAATTTATACCAATTTGACAAAACTAAAAGAAAATATACCAACATGTCACCAAACCTTTAAAAAATATACAAATTTGGCCATTTTGCAGCCCTTAAGTAAAGTATACTAGTTGAAAAATCATTTCTTAAGAATTTTATTTGAAGTTATCATAAAAGGTGAACTTGAGTATGTTACTAACTAGGAATTAGAAAATTTAAAACTATCAATTAGATCAATTATTACTTAACTCTATTAATTTGGCAAGTGATAATATTTTTATAATTAATTTTTTTAACTAACAAAAGATAAATGCTGAGAGAAGAAGAAAAAAAAATATTGAAACAAAATACTAACTAGCAAAATACAAATAAAGGCTAACTAGCTTACAACCCCATACCCAGATTTTGCAGTGTCCTCAAGGCAAATAATATCCAAAATATCATAGTTTAATAAGTACATGCCGAAATAAAAATCAAAGACTGGGTAGAATAAAAAAACATCCCTCACTGCTCATCTCCTGATATATCTTCATCCACATCATCAGCGGCAGCTGCTGAACTCGGTCCCGCCTCATCCTCTCCTAGGAAATCATCTGGCTAAAACAGTGTGATAAAACTATAAAGCTCAGGTGGAGGTCCATCTGTATCTCCATGTTCTCTCTGCCATCCTCTCGCCAAATATGCCAGGGTCTCGGTGGAGTAGCTCATCTGACCATGTATCTCGTGTATATGCCGCTACATCCTGTGCATCTGAATCTGCATCCTGTCCATGCGACTCTGCATTCTATCCATCTCCTCTCGAATGGGGTCATGTGTAACTGGCTGGTGCTGAGGAGGCTCTCTTTCTGAAGGACCGGACTGATCTCGCCCTGAAATGCTCCTCCTCACAGTCTGATCATTTAGTAACCCCTTCCCTACTTCTAACCTATCCTCTGCAAATACTGGAACGTGAAATCTATGGCAGAGTCTAGTGATGAAATAGGGGTAAATAAGCTGAGTACGTGATGCAGACTGTGTCCTGACCCAATCCAACACATTCTCCACTGATGAGCGCATCCATACAAATATGATCCTCGCTATATCAAACCGCTGACCAGTAGCTATCCAAAAAAGAAGGAGAATATCGTGTGGGGTAATGACAGAGTATGCAGTGGTGGGTTTCAAATCAAAGTTCAGGAAAAGATTAAGTAATCTATATTCTGGTTTGAGATTTCCTGAACCAAAACTAGATGTAAAGATCCTCCCACACAAGGTTGTAGACATGTTGTTGCATTCTGGTGTACCAGGCTATAATGTGGAGGCTAAGTGGAAGTAATCTGGTACATCAGTGGGTGGTTCTGCAAGGTCAAGGGTAGCACGGATAGTGGAAAGATCAAAAATAACCCTAACACCCCTCACAATAGAAAAAGCTAAAAATTCTCTATCTGGATCAATTTCCCATCCAGAATAGAACTCATGGACTAATGAAATGTTTGCTTTTTCTAGGGGTTTAGTCATCATGCTCCTAAGACCTACTGCAGTTAACATGGTGATTGTTGATTGATATGTATGTAATGCACTCATCTGAAAACCCCTCTTAAAATGAATGTTAAGACCCACAATTCTGACTAAAATAGTGGGTCTATCTATGTCGGTATCAGATGGATCAGAAGATGATGAACTTGCTCGGGATTTCTTTCTAGGGGGCATCTACAGAAAAAGAAAGAAAAGAACAAAAAACATTTTAATAACACCCCAAAAATTCCAATATTATTATTATATATTTTTTTGAATTTTTTGCACATAACACCCCAAATTCAAGTTTATTTTTGCATAACCCCCCCTAATTTTTTGGATTTGCATAAAACACCCCAAAAAATAATTTTTTTAGATCATATATTCAATTTGAAATCACTTACCCAATTGAATGTTCAACAATTATGTGTTTTTGCACAAAAAACCCTAAGAATTTTCTGGTTTGCATGAAACACCCTAATTTTTTTGGTTTTGCATAAAACACCCCAAATTTTTTTTTAGATTTTTGTACAAGATATCCTCAATTGAGTTCCAAGTTCAAACCCTCAAGAAATTTTTGGATTTTGCATAGACACCCCCCCCCAATTTTTCGGATTTTTGACAAAATCCCCAAATTTTCGGAAAATCCCCAAATTATACCCTCAATTTGTCGAATTGATCAATTTTTATCATGAATCAATACCAAACTATGATAATAATCCAAAACTATTCATAATTTAATCACCAAATTATACCCTCAATTTGTCAAATTAAAATTACAAGATCAAGTTTAGAAAATATACCTTAGGGAGATGAGGAAAAAGCCCTAGAAATTGAAGAAACAATCCTCCAAAATGTTCTTGATCTTATGTGGGTGAATTAGGGTTTGAGGGGGGGATCGGGTTTGGGGAGATGAAATGAAGAGGAGAAGAAAGGGGCTGGGGGGCTGCGGTTTTAAAAGTAGCAGGTTTGGGCATCGATGCCCAAAGCCATGGTGTTTGGGCCAGTCGGCCCAAACACAGTTTGCTTTTTTTTTCTTTTGGGCCTGTGGGCCTGTATTTATTTGTTTTTCTGTTTTCAATTTTTTTCTTTTTTTTGGGCCTGTGGGCCTGTAATTATTTTTTGTTTTTGTTTTTTTAACTTATGTTAGTTATTCAAAAGTTTTTTTTAAACTATGTTAGTTATTCAAAAGTTTTTCTAAATGAGAAAATATATTATTATTATTATTATTATTAGTATTATTATTATTATATTTTTATTTTTAAACTATGTTAGTTATTCGAAAGTTTTTTTTAAATGAGAAAATATATTATTATTATATTTTTTTTATAAATAATGTGGTTCATAGAGAACCAACACCTCCTCCTCTCCGAGTGTAGAAAATTCTAAAAATGGTTTCAGACGTTGATCATTTATTTTAAAAATATTATCATTTTTAGGATTTTCTATCTTGACAGCCCCATGCGGAAAAACTTATTTGACAAAAATGAACCTGTCCATCTTGATCTTAATTTTCCAGGAAAAGAAGTAATTTTGAATTGTACAATAAAACTTTCTGTTTTGGAGATAAATTTTTTCGTAAAATTGATTTGTCATGAAAAATCTTGGTTTTCTCTTTGTAAATTTTTGAGTTTATGTATAGATCATTTTGAATTTCTTCCAACTCATTTATTTGGAGCAATCTGTTCTTACCTGCCGAGTCTGAGTCAAAATTCAACTGTTTTATTGCTCACATTTCTCGATGCTCCAACTCCACTGGTAGGTGGCAAGCTTTTCCAAACACTAATCTGTATGGTGACATCCCCAAATTGGCCTTGAAAGCTGTTCTATATGCCCACAGAACATCACATAATTTTACAGACCAATCTTTTCTGTTATGATTAACTATTTTTTTTCTAAGATTTGTTTGATCTGCCTGTTTGTGACCTCTACTTGTCCACTGGTTTGGGGATGATAAGGAGTTGACAATTTGTGTGTGATTGAATATTTTCTCATCAAAGCCTCAAAAGAACGGTTACAGAAATGTGTACCGTTATCACTGATGATTGCCCGGGGTACTCCAAACCGGGCAAAAATGTTCTCTTTCAAAAACTTAACAACGACCTTGTTGTCATTAGTTTTGCAAGCTACCGCCTCAACCCATTTTGACATGTATTCAACGGCTACTAGAATGTAAACATTTCCAAAGGAATTTAGAAATGGTCCTATGAAATCGATACCCCACAGATCAAAAAGTTTAACATATAAGATGGGTTGTAAGGGCATCATATTTCTTCTAGTGACCTTCCCTAAAAGCTGACAGTGGGTACAGGTTTTGCAAAACTCGTATGAATCCTTGAAAAGAGTGGGCCAGTATAGCCCAGATTGGAGAATTTTTTTAGCTATTTTTCTTGGGCCAAAGTAGCCCCTACATGCTTGCTCATGACAAAAGGATAGAACACTCCTAGTTTTTTCAGTGGGAACACACCTCCTAAAGATCTGATCAGGATAGTATTTGAACAGATATGGATCATCCCAGTAAAAGTATTTTACTTAGGAGAGAAAACGGGATCTATCCTGTTTGGACCAATGAGAAGGGATCTGGTTCATGACTATGTAGTTCACAATGTCAGCGAACCATGGGACAGATTGGATTTGTAGGAGTTGTTCATCAGGGAAATACTCATTGATCAGAACGGTTGATGTTGGTGCGTTTGGGAGTCGAGAGAGGTGATCTTCTACGTGGTTCTCTGTTCCCCTTCTGTCAAGAATTTGAATGTCAAACTCTTAAAGTAGGAGAATTCATCTAATGAGCTGTGCTTTAGTATCCTTTTTGGTCAAAAGATACTTTAGTGCGGCATGATCTGTGAAAACTTTGGTTAAGGAACCGATGAGGCAGGACCTGAATTTTTCTAAGACAAAGGCTACAGCTAAAAACACTTTTTCTGTGACAACGTAATTTTGCTGGGCATCATTCAGAGTCCTACTGGTGTAGTAGATCACATGCGGTTTTCCATCAAACTGTTGTCCTAAAATAGCACCAATCGCAGAATCAGATGCATCACACATCAGTTCGAAGGGTAAGGTCCAGTCCGGTACATGAATGATAGGAGCTGTGGTTAGCTCCTTTTTCAGATATTCAAAAGCTTTGAGGCAGTCAGGAGAGAAGACAAATGATGTATCCTTGGCTAAGAGATTGGTCAAGGGTCTAGCAATTTTGCTGAAATCCTTGATGAAACGTCGGTAAAAACCAGCATGACCAAGAAATGATCTGACATCTTTGACAGTTTTGGGAGGAGGGAGATTGGAAATGAGATCTACCTTAGCTTCGTCCACTTCGATTCCCCTATTGGAAACTACATGTCCTAAGACGATGCCTTGTTTGACCATGAAATGATATTTCTCCCAATTGAGAGTCGGATTTTTCTCCCTATACCGTTCTAGGACCAGTTTAAGATGATGTAAACATTGGGAAAATGTGTCACCAAAGATGGAAAAGTCGTCCATGAAAATTTCAAGAAATCGCTCTACCATATCAGAAAAAATACTGATCATGCAACGTTGGAATGTGGCTGGTGCGTTGCACAGGCCAAAAGGCATGCGTCGATATGCGAATGTTCCATACGGGCAAGTGAAGGTGGTTTTCTCCTGATCTTCGGGAGCGATAGGGATTTGATTGTAACCTGAATATCCATCCAGGAAACAATAGAACTCATGTCCTGCTAAACGCTCTAACATTTGGTCAATGAATGGAAGAGAGAAGTGATCTTTCCGAGTGGCTAAGTTGAGTTTTCGGTAGTCAATGCAAACTCGCCATCCAGTTTGGATCCGAGTGGGAATCAGCTCATTAGCCTCATTTTGGATCACGATGATCCCAGGTTTCTTTGTAACAACTTGGACCGGACTCACCCATTAACTATCAGAAATGGGATAAAGAATCCCATGATCGAGACATTTTAGAATGTCTTTCCTAACAGCTTCTTTCATCACTGGGTTTAACCTACGTTGAGGATCTCTAGTAGGTTTGGCATCATCTATCAAATGGATTCGGTGTTGAACAATAGTTGGACTAATCCCTTTGATATCAGCCATGGTCCATCCAATGGCTTCCCTATTCTCTCTTAAAACATCTAAAAGAGCTTCCTTTTGACTGGTAGTTAAGTCAGAAGAAATGATAACTGGTAAAGACTCGTTCTCCCCTAAGTAGGCATACTCTAGATTTTCAGGTAGAGGTTTAAGCTCTAACTTAGGGGGTTCCTCCACAGATGGGCGAAGCTGGACTGGGGGTTCTATCTCTAAAGGTTCTTGTTGCCAGCCAACAGCAGAAACATGATTAACCAGCGGTTCTATCTCTAGTTCGTCATCAGAAAGCTCCTCAATCATTAAATCAGATGCATTTGAATCAGACTCACACTCTCCCTCTTGTTGTTCACTGTATATTCCTTGAATGAAATTCACTTCCATGGGTTTATCAGATGGATCACTAGGCTACCTTCCTAGGTTGAAGATATTGAGGTCAACAGTCACATTCCCAAAAGATAGTTTCATCTGACTGGTTCTACAATTTATCAAAGTATTTGAGGTGGCTAAGAACGGTCTTCCTAGAATGACGGCGATTTGACTTTTGAGATTGGAAACGGGCTGCATTTCCAAGACAATAAAATTAACAGGGAAAATAAACTCTCCAACCTTGATCAGAACATCCTCTACCTCTCATTTGGGAATTTTTACAGATCTATCAGCTAACTGTAGAGTGCATCTCGTCGGTTTAAGTTCTCCTACACCTAGCTGTTGATAGACTGAATAAGGAAGGAGGTTAACGCTGGCTCCCAAGTCTAGAAGTGCCTTATCAATGTGAGTGTTACCTATGACGCATGGAATTGTGGGACAACCAGGGTCCTTGTATTTTAACGGCATGGGTTTTGAAAAAATTTCACTGAGGTTGGCAGCTAAGAAGACTTTCTTGGGGACATTGGTGGTTCTTTTCTTAGTGCATAAGTCCTTCAAGAACTTTGCATAAGAAGGGATTTGTTCGATTGCATCTAGGAGAGGGATGTTGATCTTGACCTGTTTAAATGTTTCTAGGATTTTCTCAACCTGCGGGGAGTTTTTCCTAGATTAAAGTCTATCTAGAAAGGGGGTAACGGGCCTATACCTATCTAGATCAGGCTCAATCTCAGGTTCAGCGTTTTGGTCATTGGAAGGAATTGCTTCATCGGAAGGAGTGTGTTAGATGAGAGAAGGGGTTTGATCCGGTGGCATTCTAACTTGATTGTCTATTTGTTTTCCTGATCGCAGTGTGTGAACTACATTCACATGAGCTGGATGGTTTGAACTGGATCCATTGTCTTTAGGGTTTGTAACAGGTTGACTTAGGAATTTTCCTTTCTCTCTCTCGCTCACGGCAGTGGCTAGTTGCCCAAGTTAGGTTTCTAACCAGGCTATGGCTTGAGTGTTCAAGTTGAGCACTTGGTTGGTTGTTTGCATGAAGGAATTTAGAGTGGCGGATGATTGGGTCAACATGTTGGTAGTTTGTGTAGAAGCTTTGATCATAGCTTCTAAACCCTTTTCTAAGACACTCAAACGTTTGTCATGGTCAGAATTTGAAGGATTTGTAGGCTGGTGAGGATGAGGATGTTGGGTTGGAAAAACTGGGTTAGCTTGTTGAAAATTGTTTGGTTCATTGAATGGAAGTGTATTTACCCTAGGGAATTGTGGGTTAGACGTGGGAATAAAGTTTTGATTTCCGGGAGAATCTCCTTGATTCCATGCAAAGTTGGGATGATTTCTCCAACCTAGATTGTAGGTTGGAGAAAATGGATCATTTCTTGGGCGCTAGAATGCAGCGTTCATCTGTTCTAATACATGATTGTTTCCTAGGAGAGGGCATTCCTCTGAAACGTGGGTAGAAGACTGACAGTTATGACATCCTGAGACAGAAACATGATTGATTTGAGCTAGAACTCGTTCCTTAACTTCTAAGGCTTCTAACCTTCGCAGAATTGTTGCCATATTTGCTTCAGAAGTAATGTTTGACTCCAGGGAAAGACCACTAGACTTAGATTGGGGAACTGATGAAACCTTGTCATCACAGTGTTCCCACTGTATTATTTTCTCGGATAGACTCTCTAGGAATTCCCAAGCTTCATCTGCATTTTTCCTCATAAAATCTCCCTGACACATCGATTTTAAAGATGTTTTTGAAGAATAGTCCAATCCTTCATATATGACTTGGCACAATCGCCATTTTTGTAGACCATGATGAGAACATTGGATTAAAAGATCTTTGAATCAGTCGAAATATTTCCAGAATGGCTCTCCCGGGATAATTTTAAAGTTTTGAATGTTGTTCCTTAGCTTTACCGTTTTGTGAATAGGGAAAAATTTCTTTAAAAAAACGTTAACAAATTCATCCCAAGTTGAGATGGAATTTGTCGGTAAGCTGTACAGCCATTTTTTAGCTTTATCCTTGTGACGCCCCAGGGTTCACACAAGGCTGCAGTCCCAGGTGAAACCTGGATTGTCAAACCTGCCAAGCACCAAACACCATGCTACGACATATTTCACCATCACAATCGTTATCTCTCTAGTGGAAATAATAAACAGATGAAGGTACAGACAGGCAAAACTAGAAATAGAACAACACCGAAAATACATAGAAGAAGCATAAGAGATATTAATAATGAGCCCAACTGGAATGAAATAGATATATCTTTGAGTCTGAACTAAGTCTCAAATACAATGAGTCAAATAAACAAAGTCTCACAAGAGTTCTCAACTCTAAATAAAATACCAATCTAGAGTCTGAAAAATAATCAACTACATGTGGAGTTCTGCAATAATTACGAAATATAATAAATAGCTAAACGGACAACTAAGATGTCCTATCAACCTGCGACTCTCCATGCGTCGGACTCGCTGCCTGAAAGAGGGGAAACAACGAGCGTCAAAGCGCTAGCAAGATCATCACTACCTCTCCCCCAGGGGAAGGGGTAGGAGTATATATATATATATATAAAATAGAGTCAGTACGTACATATATCAAATCATTCATATAGCTCTTCATGAATAAAAAACAAATAGTTACGAAAAACATGCTCCAATCTCTAACATAAAGAATAAATATCTTATTTCGAAGTACATCCGAGTATCCTGCTCTAATATAAGAGGATGCCAACCAAAATAAACGAAATATAACTGCCGTCCATAACGGGTGTGCTAAAATCTCAAAGTAAATACCCTACTCACGGGTAGTCTATCATGGAAGTAAAACTTATAACTGGTCAAACATCTATGTGTGCATCATCTCGTGCTATAGCGATACTTTTGTAATGCTCTTACTCAATCGCTCTGCGGTAATAGGTTTTATTATCTCCCTATTATGGATACGTGAAATAACGATAATTTTGTAATACCATTACTCAATCGTTCTGCGGCAAATAGGTTTCATCTCCCTATTTCCGGATACGTATAGAACAACATTATTCAATATGTGTTTATCAATTTATCTCATGTCAAAAGTGTGTCAATCCAACACAATACGTGCACAAATCTCGGTGTGCGTGTCCTTGTCTGAAGTTCACCATCATCCCAGGTGTTAAACAGTTACTAACATCATAGTCTATCATCATAAGGTCAAGAAATTCGTTCGACAACCGAAAACTAACCCAAATAAACATGCACAGCTAAAGCAGACTGGCGGTCGACCGTGGCAGTCGACCGCGATGGGCTCTAGAGACTACCCAGGTCTCTGTCCTGCACGCAGTCGACCGTGAACCCTGTTTCTAGTTTTCCAAACTGGTTGTGTGTGTCGTGTTCATGTCTTGTTTTCTCGATGTAAACATGTTAAAATCTTCATAAAATTTGTATGCAACCATGTCACAGCAGATATGAACATCTGGAAACAACTCAACAATTAATAACATAATTTTATGCATTTGATTTGTATTCAAAACCCTAAAACACGCATAAAAGCTCAAAACAATGAATCAAACTTCTTTCTTAAGTTTAACCACATTTTAAAATCATCATCAGATCTAAATCATATCTGTAAAAACGTTCTCAACCTTTTTAGCATGGAAAGACCAAATCTTTATACATGTAATACAAAAGAATTTTCTTTTATACATAATCTATTCATTTAGGCTCTACAAAACATGTTTAAATCTCTTTAAAAACGTTTTGAAAACTAGGAGGGGGATTAGTAGAGATGATACTCGCCTTTGGTTGCAGGAAAACGTGTTAGAAGCAATATTGAAAAAGATCTCCACTCCAAAAGCCAAGAATCACTCGAAAATCCACTTGAAAACCTTCAATCTTCTCCAAGAAATCAAACTAGGGTTTGGGGGGTTTTGGTGGCTGTTAGGGTTCTTAGGAAAAATGAGAAAATCGTGAAAAACTCATATATATATCAGGGGAAAATGGATATGGGGTTTAGAAATCCGAAACCAACTCAAAACAGGAGAAAAATAAACTGCAGGTATCGCGGTCGACCGTGACGGTCGACCGGGCTGCGGTCGACCGCGACGGTCGACCGGACTGGGATTTTCTAGTTTCCATATTTTTGGCCATTTGTGCATGTTTCAACTCTTTTCTCTCTCATGTATGAACTCTTTCATACTCAAAACACATGGTATTATACTCATATACCATTAAATGATATTTATCATACTAAATATCCACATATTATAATTTATCATACATTAATTTTATTATTCATAAATTATCGGGGTTTTACAATCCTTAAGAGCAAATGGAATAAATCTAAGCTTAATTGCATCTTCAGTTAATTCTCTCATTTTAATCAATACACACTTCCTCAAATTCCGAGATAAAAATATATGCATTTTCTGTTTTATTACCAAATAATTTGGGAAGCATGTTTATGTAATACGGTCTAAGCTAAAAATTTACTCCATTTACTTCGGGAAGCCTTATGCAAGATGGAATTGAATTTCTGGTAGTGTAACACATATCCTGGAGAACGGGTCGATTTGCCATTTCTTGGATTGGTTCAACCCGGATTAAACGGTGAGAATTATCCCTAACCCAAGTTTGCATATACCAAAACAACTTTTTTTTAAGGAAAGAAAATTAGTTTTTTTTTATGAGAAGAAAAGGATAAAGAAAAATCTTAACTAAAACAAATCAAAGCAATCACTTTTTAATCACTCTAATTCTAGGGTTTAGCCTAACTCAACTAGACCAGCTCCTAACCAAAAACTCCTACAGTGAAAAGATTATAGTTTTACCCAAGTAGTTAGCCAGGTAAGGATAGTACTAGAGGGTGATCAGAGATCAATTAAGTACCTCGTTCCTTGCGGAGCGCTTTACACAACTCCTAAACCTTGCCTTAAATACCAACTAATCTGAGAAAACTTAAACCGGTTCACTTAAGGATTTCTTGTTCCTTATTGAGCTTGAGTCCTTAGGGGCTAACGTCTAATGAGTTTTAGAAGGCTTGGGTTTGTGAAGTGAGGAACTAGTGATTTGTGGGCTAAGAAAAGGGTGATGAAATCCCTTACCTTATCTTGATTAGGGGTTTTGCCCTTAACAAATGTTTTAAGTATGTGCCAAATCAAGTGCTACAATCACTTTGGTGAATTCCTTCAAACTATATGAAATGCAACCCGAGTGACTAAAAAGGATGGAAAAAAAATATTTTTTTTAATTATGGTCAACAACAATCAAATGTGAGAAGAGAGCTCTTGTTTGAATTTATTATCTTGTTAGTTAATGTCCAAGTGAAAGGTGAATTTTATTATGGTCAACAAAGATAAATTTTTTTAAATCCTAATTGTCTCTAATTGTGAAGCTAACTAAAAAGGGTGGAATTAAAAACGCTAGAAAGAGGACTTACCTGAAAGCAATTCTCCAAGTTTTTCTTGATCTCCAATCGAAGATTTTCAAACTCCAAGCGATCGCTTCACAAGAAAACACACAAGTTAAAGAACCAAAATAATAAAATCCTATTTTAGCATCTTCCCCAGCAACAGCGCCAAAAACTTGATTCGACATAATTATGTACTAAAATTGCAAGTGCACAATTGATCAAGTTATAGTATAAAAAGTTATCGATCCCACAAAGAAGGTGATTTTAAGAGATTATTAGAATAGGTTCTTATGTTGTGTGAGTGACAAAATAGGATAAAGAATAAGTGTGATTGTTGTGAATATATGCAAGATACAATAAATTGAATTTTAGAGAAAAGAAATAAGAATCAAAGAATAAATGAAATCATAAGGCAAGAAAGAAGAATGAATAAAATTAAGAAATAAAATCAAAAATGAAAAGAAAATTTAAGAAAGTTAAGATGGAGGATTCAATTAAAGATATGAGAAATCTAGAATTTAATACACTAGCTAATTTCAATTACAAAATACAAACTATTCTCTTTTTATTATATTTTAACTTAGATTTATTAAGCATAGACTGTCAAACCATTTAAGGAAAGTATAACCTATCAAATTATCATCTAATTCAAAATTATTATTCATGATAAGAACAACAACAAGATAGTAATACTAGAATTCATAAGCATAACCTATCAAACTATTTAAGATAAGTATAGATTATCAAATTCTTCTTCTATCAATTAGTTTTCCAATTGATTATCCTAAACATGAATATTTTAGGTGAAAGAGAATAATTCATACAATATAAAGGAAATTAGACTAGTTCATACCATTCTAAGATTCCTACAAGAATTAATTTCACATCTTAAGAAATAAAAATAAGAAGAAAAAGAACTAATTACAAAAATAAAAAGAAAAATCTAAACTATGAACAAGAATTAAATCTAACTACAAAGAATTAAAATCTAAACTACAAAATAAATTACAAAAATTAAATGCAAGAAAATAAATCTAGTCTACACATTAAAGTGCAAAAAATAAATAAAAAGACAAGAAAATAAATCTATACTATAAGCATGAATGTAAATCTAACTAATAAGCAATAATAAAGAAATTACTAAAAAGAAATAGAAGAGAAAAATAAAAGAAAAACAAATCTTCCAACTTTTCTTCATCTCCATCATCATCATCCAACAAAGAGAAGAAGATTTGAAGGGGAGAATTTTTTTTTATTAATTATAATAAAAGTTACAAATTTGGATGGCCTTCTCAATTAAAAGTTACCTTCCTCTCCAAATGGAGTTATAAAATTTTTCACACCCATAACCCCTCACTCCCTACCCCTATTTATAGTAAATATCAGTGAATGAGAGCTATTGGATTAAAACCTTATCCAAAAACAACAAATTTTTGCATTTAATTCGTAACAAACTGGTCGATGGTATCGATGCCAGCATCGATAGGGGAATAGATACAGGCATCGATACGGGCATCGATGCTAGCATCGATGCCCCCATCGATGCTGACACCGATGTGAACTTGTCCCTAGTTGTTGTCCGCAGATTCCTCTTGGGTTTGCTCTTGGGTTTGGGCCTTAGACAATTTCTTGATTTCTTCATGCATTTGTTAAGGCTTTGGCATTTCTTGGGCTTTTGGATGATTTGGAAATTAATTTTTCAATGGGCTTCTTTGCTTCATTTCTTCATTTATTCAAGGGATTTTTGTTGAGAGATGAGAGTTTGAGATTTATTCTTCATTAACCTACATTTAAAGATAAAAACAATTATTAGTGGCATATTTATTCATATAAATATATAATGAGGGTATAAAATTATAATAAAATATGATTATCAATACACAAGCTACAACCTCATGTTTTGGTCCTCACGTATCGACTCCCTCAAGTGCTCGGAATTATCACCTCTCACTAGGCCACTGATGCCACTCCTCTCGGTAGCGACTCCGTCCTCAACACACACTCCTTTCGGTGTACAAGTGTATTACAAAGTGAACTTCACAAATTAAGCACAACAAACGATTGTTCTCTAAAAAAGGTGAGAACTCAATAAGGCACAACTCTAAGTCACAAACCCCACAACCCAAAATATACTATGAATGTAAATACTATAACCTCAATAGGTTGTGTCACGCCCCGCTTCCCAAAATACAGGGGAATCGGAACGTGAACAAGCCCGCGATGTATTAGGTTGAGTAGAAATAAATAAAAACTCTTTCTACTCAATCTAATACGCTAAGCGTCAACAATATAATATACAAAGTCACAGGTCCCCGATCTCAATAGCAAGAATATAAAGACAACCCAGAATAAGAAATAGACATATCATCAATGGTAAATCATCCC
>BQKN01000539.1:586096-614648 GCA_022839385.1 Asparagus kiusianus
AAGGTAGACCAACTAGGAATAGGAAATACATAGTCCATAATAAAAGGGAATAAAATAACTAAATCTATCATCAACTAAAGAAATACTGTAAAAGAGTTCTAGTGTTCATCAGCTACTACAGAAGAAAATCACTACGCTTCAGTTGATTCTTCTACTCCTTCTGCAAGACACCCCTGCTAAGAATCTTCTGGCTCCTGTACGATTCCGAACTGAGGCGGTCCATCTCCTAAATCTGACGTACACCCAGAAAATAGGAGTACGTCAGCGTGTATACACACAAAAAGATCCCCCAAGGTAGAAACAAATACAATAACAGTATTGATAATATATGCGTGGTTAATGCGACAACAGAAATAGAAATAGAACATGTGATGATAGTAATAACGATAGAGGCATACAACTGGAATACTAATAATCAGAAGAATCCAAAAATCAACCAAGTAACAAGATCATACAGGTCAGAAACCATCCAAGCAACAAGGTCATACAATAGATGGAATTAATACTTAAAAATCTACAACTCGAGACGTAGTACGTCGAGCGAAATAATCCAAACAAGAAAACCCTCATGTATATACCATATGTCTCGAATTGTAAATAATTAAATATTAACCCTGATCTATGTATGGAAAGAAAAATAGCTGATCTACGTCTCACAAGAATCATACTTAGCCAAGAATCTAAGTCATGTAACTAGTCATCCTACAACAGGTCACTGGCTCATATTATCGGATAACTGATAGATCGCAATCACAAATATCCCAACTCCTCAGACCCACCCCGATGACTACACAAACTTCACCGGCGCGAGCCTGGAATATATATCAACAACCACAATATGTCATCTCCTCAGACCCACCCCGGTGACTACACAAACTTCACCGGCGCGAGCCTGTAATATACAACCACAATCATAATATCTCAATCCTCAGACCCACCCCGGTGACTACACAAACTTCACCGACGCGAGCCCGGAATATACATCAACAATCCCAACCGCTCACATGGACCAAGACTTCTCATCCTAATTCTCGTAATTCTAGGTCAACTACACATGAGATTCTAGATCCTGATTGTGTCATACATATCACTAAAGTCATGTACTTCTCATGATTCTCAACATGAAACAATACATGTAGTTACGTTAAGTGTCATTGTCATAAAGTGTGAACATGAGTCGTGATCACATATAAGAAACATATGAGAGTAAATCTACTATTAACAAGGCAAGATGAAACTAACATTAACAAATGTTTTGCACAAGAAAATCAAAATCTCAGTTATTAATTCCAAGAATAATTTCATTTAAAATTATCTCTCATTATAAAAATTCTAAATAATCTTTTTAAAATATATTTCATTATCATTTATGAATAGTAATACATTTAATTTTATAAATGATTTCTATGATATTTTATAAAATAAACTAAAATACTCTTTTTCCCAAAATTAAATTCCTTTAATCATAACAATTATTCAAAATACTTTTTACTCAAAATAACTTATTTTCACTAAATATGTTCCTTTAAAAAGAATTATTTTCAACATTATAATAAATACTAAAAATACATTCTTGCTTCCAAACAGCCCGACATTAATCATAAATCAATTCTGACCTATCTAATCATCACGAATAATTTTGTACTATAGAATATTCACCGAAAATGTAACCGTTAACTGCACATATGATATTAAATTAGCACGGACTAAACTATACATATACAAAATAATTCATACGGTAAAATAAATTAAAACAAGATAATGGCAAGAGGGATCTTGCCTACGGGAAAGTGCGGATCTGTCGAGCGGGGTTGCTGGCGAGGAAGAACTCGGAGGATCTGGCGGGCGGCGACGACTCGGAACTGTCGAGCGGCTGCCGGCAAGGAGGAAGCTCGGGTCTGTCGGGCGGCTGCCGGCGAGGAGGAGCGGCGGGGGACAGGTCAGGGGGGCTGTCGGCTGGAGTGGATGCGTTCGACGGGGATAGGAGGTCGGGCGGCGTCGTCGGGGTGCTGGACGAGGAAGGAGGAGGCTCGACGGCGGTATTGGGGCTGTAGGCGACGGTCGCGCGGGCTCAAGGAGGGGGCCAACGACGGGCGCTGGGGAGCAGGTGGCCACGGGTCGACGAGGCGGCCGCTGCGGGGGTGGTGGCTGTAAGGGTTCGAGGGCTGCTGCGGCGGCGAGAAGGCGGAGGTCGACGGCGGCACGGTCGAAGGCGGCGGTGAGGCTGAGGTCGGGCGCGGGTGAAGTTGATGTTTGGGTTTTCTGTGATTGAGAGAGAACGAGAGAGAAGATGGAGGAGAGAGAGGAGATGGTGTGCTGTCCAATTGTGAGAGGGTGAGAGAAATGTATTATTGGAGAGAGAGAGAATCACGTGAGAGAAAATTTTGGGATTTTTTTTTAAAGAAAAGAGTTTAAAAGCTGATTAGAAATTGATTTGGGAGGGATTAGGAAATAATTCAAATGGAAGAAAAAATAAGAGAGGGAAAAATTCAAAAAAAATCATATAATATTCTGAATTATATTAATAATTATTTAACAACCAAAAATCTTTTTATTAATATTTATATACTATTGTACTATGCTCAGGTTTACATCAAATATAACAAGGTCATTAATAATATTAGTCACCAATGGTTATATATAAAAAAATCACTAAACCATAAATTAATATTTAGCAAAATTATTAATTACAAGACTATATATTTTATTATTTATTTATTTTGAAAACTTAGAAAATTCCAAAAATTAGGAAAAATATTAATAAAATATAATATAATATTTTAAATACTAGAAAAATTATTTAAATACGTATCAAAAAATTACGGTTGTTACAGGTTGTGTGTGAACAAAGAGATTCAATAAAATAATTTAACTAAACTCAATATAAATCTAGCTTATGGAAATTAGAAACAAAACAATAAATAGCTAGAATGAGTTTAGGGAAACTTCTCTAGATGATAACAAGAGAGAGGGAGAAGAGTGATTGCTCAAACACCAAATGATGATCTCCACTTGCTCTTGTGAAATTCTCTTCACAAACCGAAACTAGCAAAATGCTTAAAAGCTTTTTAAACAAACTTAAACCAAACTTTAAACCCTTATTTAACTTTCTTAAAACATTCTCTTGGATTTTTGTGAAAGATGAGAGCAAGGGGTATTTATACCCATACAAAACTTCAGCAAAAACCCAAGAAAAAGACCAAAAACCCATAAACAAACAAAATAGAAAACTAGTTGTTACTGTGCAACGGCTTTCTGATAAGTCGACTTATGAGTCGACTTATGTGAGTCCACTCAGCAGACTGCAGGCGTATAAAATTGCCTATAGGTCCCTTAGCACAGCTCGACAAGGTGATTCGACAAACCAACGAACCATCGAGCGACGAGGCGACGAGGTTAACAAATTGCACGCGAGCAACGGAATGCATTCGTGTGCGGTTCGGGGAGACAACAAGTCATCCAACCATAGAATGGATTCGAACACAAACACCAAGGCGGATTTACTGCCAAATCAAGATCCAGACTATCAAATCAATTCCGGATAGATCAGCTACCAGAACCGGAAAGCGGGAAACGTCAGAAATCAACACCCCGAGGGGCTCGGCAAAAACCGAGCCACCTCAGGGTGGCTCGGCCAAGGCCGAGCCACCTCAGGGTGGCTCGGCCCAGTGCCGAGCCACCCTGAGGTGGCCGGCCTAGATCTGTGCCAAATGCACAGATCTGGTTGCCTATAAATAGGGGGGTGATTCATCATTTGAGAGAAATTTTGGAGAGCCGAAACTCTGCCGGATTGAGACCTTGTTCTTGAGTTTTTGAAGGTTTGAAGACTTGGACATTCAGATCGGGTTCTTGGCGAGCATCCGCATCACAAAAGGCAGGAGTTCGAGAGGACCAAATCTCAGATCTACGTTGCTATACTCCGGATCAAAGCTTGGTCTTTGATCCCGAGATTTGAGCGATTGTTTCCTTGGTGAAATAATCCCTCCGGCTATTATTTCCTTGGTGAAATAATACCCATCATATTGCGTAGATCTGTTCGGATCTAGATCGTGCGGTGGTCAACGGATCAACCATCGGCGCAGGCAAGAAAGCGAGTGACCGGATAACAGGAGCTCACGATTTGTTCGACAAATAAGGAAAGTTGTAATTTTCATTTTTTGTTTGATTTTCATTGTAACCGGATCTTATAAAAAGACCGGATCTTTGTAACCCAAAAAGTTGTTATTTAAGAATACAATGGAATCATCAATGAAGAAAGCTACCATTTTTCCTGCGAACAATCTGGCGACCACAGTGGGAGCCACCGATCTCGCTGCCGAGATCGGAGCGTCGTAGCCGCGGATCTCGATCCCGATCGTGGAGGAGGTCGAGTATGAGTTCGACCAGCAGAAGTATGAGGAGTACGTGTCCTCGTCTGGATCAACCTCCCCCCGTAAGTCCAAGAAATCCCAGAAGTTCTCCTCCAGGAGAAAAGTTCGTTGGTGTGAAGAAGTTGAAGCCACCAACGACAACCTCACCCCGATCGACGCCGAAGTTGCATCAGGTGAAGTCCCACCGACCTCCAAGCAGGTCAAATCCGCCATTGAAGGCGTGGTGACTCTCTCTAAGAGAGCTCGCCAGAGGCAGCGTCAACGCCTTGCGAAGCAATTCGCAAAGGCCATAGAGTCTGTTGACGGGGTCCGCTACAATGCGGATCTGAAGAGCAAACGAGGCAAAAAGCCTCAACAACAAATGAATGGTGGTTCCTCCAAGCCATCAACGATGGAGTGGGTCCGTGTCAAACGGAATCGCTCGACGCTGGAGGAGCGCATCTGCAAACGCCGCGCATTATCAGCGCAAGCACGGGCTAAAGCTGAAGAAGCCCGTCGGAAGCTACAGAAAGAGGTGGTCAAGAAGCCGCCATCAACTCGCAGAGTTTGGAAGCCGAAGTCTAAAGCGGCGGTTCAGACCAAGGAGCAACAATTGCAGCCTCCGAAGGTTCAATATCCGGCAAATCAATCCAAATCGCCGGTGATTTCCGCAATTGTTCCTGGAGATCCCACAGGACCATCCCAGAAGAGGAAGTCGGTTTTGGAGCGCCTCGGTCCACTTCCCAAAGAACGAGGCAAAGCTCTAGTCTAAGAACGGTTGGGGCCAATGAAGAAGTCCCAAACGATTCAACATGCTGGGGGTCACCGCAACCCTCAACATTTTGAGAAGATCGTGGCACCCAAGCGCACAACTTTGCGCATTGAAGTTTAAGAGCCCGCTGAAGATTCACGCCCACAAAGGCGCTTTTTGAGGCGCGTGACTCTCGAAAGCCCAAAGAAGGTAAGTCGCCCTCAGAAGGAAACATTCTCGTCTGAGGACAAGGACGTTATACCTGAGAAGTCGTGTTAACACATGATAGGTTACTCCGATCGTCAATCTAACGAGTTGTACTATTGTGACGAGAGCACGAGGAAAACCAGGAAGAGGAACCCTCAAAGACTAGAGACTCAATGTCCCTGTTCCAAACTCATTCGGGCAGTATTGTCTGAGTGTAACTGCATCAAGACGGTCCCCGAAAGAGTTTCGGTTTTCGAAAGGCTCAGCACTGGAACGCCAAAACCAAGGCATAGGCGTTTCTGACGAAGAAGAACGATGGTCGAAGACGGTGAACATTCAAGGGTCACCGCCAACATGACCAGCAAGGGAACATCGGCTCAGGATAACCCCGAGGCGATTCCAGAAATACCTCGACGCGTAACTCGTCTACAATCCAGGGCTATCATTCGCGCAATGTATGGTAGGGTTCGGACAAGAGTACCTTTGGGAGACGAAGAATCAGATGCCGGTTCGGCAATTGCATCTGACAACATTGTGTCCAGCGAAGGACAGCCCCGCGAGTTATTCATGATAAGCGCGGAGCAAGTGGCCAAAATGCTCGAAGAAGCCATGACCAAACAACAGTAGAGCTTCAGGTTCGAAATGCAGATGGCCATGCAGAGTATGAGGGAAATGCATGAGCAACAAATTCAGACACTGACGAACCAACAAGGCGAACCAAGCCGCCGTAATCCGGTTGTTCAGGAAGTGGAGAATGCGAATGCGGATGAAACCCGCAATGCCAATGATCCTCCCATAAATGCAGGGGGTGGTAATGAGGATGCTAGTCACAACACCACGCTTCCACCTCCGAATCGTACTGATGAAAACTCGGGTGAAAGTCTGAAAATTAAAAACCTCGAGAGCAAAATCAACACATTGATTTCCGCTCAAGAGATGAAAAAGACGGGCATTCCTTGTCCATACCCAAGAGAGTGGGAATCAATCCTATATCCGGTGAAGTTCAGTCTAATTAACTTCACGCCGTTTAATGGGATGGGCTCACCCACTCAGCATTTGATTTATTTCAAATCGCACTTGGGAGTAATCTCTGGTAATGAGCCTCTAATGGTGCGGTCATTCGTTGGCACTCTTCGCGGAGCCGCCTTCGATTGGTATCGCCGCCTCAAGCCAGGTAGCATAAACAGTTGGGATGACATGGAGACTAAGTTCCTCACAAATTTCTTCGATGACGACACCGAGATCTCTATCAGATTGTTGCTCGATGAGAAGCAGAAGGATGGGGAGTTAGTCGACACCTTCGTCAAAAGGTTCCGGAACAAAGCGATGAATTGCCGGGACCCGATCAATAAGGAATTCATCCTCCAGACCTGCCATAATAACCTTTCGCTGGACGTGTTGGAGGCAATGGGCATAGCACCATCCAAGACATGGAAGGATCTGAAAGTACGAGGGGAGCAAGCTGAGCGATTCCTCAGAAGAAAGAAGGCAGAGAGAGGCCAACCGGCAACAAATCCTACGAAACAGAACTTCAACCCGAAAGGAAAAGGTAAAGCTCATGCTAATGCCGTTGATGCTAACCAAACTTTTCAATTGCAACCTCAACAACAGCAGCAACAACGAGCGCCACAACAGTCGCAGTCGTAATGGCAGCAACGGCCTCAGAAGCAGAAGTCTTCGGAGCCAAGGTTTCCTAAAGTCTACTCCTTCAAGGATGATGAAGTTCCCTGCATCTTCAAGTACTTGTTGGAAAACAATAAAATCCAGCTGCCGGCGATCGTAGATCATGAAGGAGCCAGCAAAGTGACGGATCCGAAGTACTGCGCATACCACAGAGCGGTCCATCACCCTACGAGGTCATGCTACCACCTCAAGGATAAGATCCAGGTGTTAATCGACGTAGGGGTCATAACTCCGAAACCGGCTAAGAATGTGGGAGCAAACGCGGTGTCAATCAGTTTTGGATCGGTGCCTACAACTTGGTTCGAGCCAAAGCGCGTCACCAAAGTCGGGATGAAGACGGTGAATGATGACCCACATAGACAGCGCCTAAAGGGACTTGTGCCACACACAGCCCCGAACGGCGAAATCCTCTGGGTTCATCCAGATCTCATTGAAGATGAACAGTGGACAACGTCTTCGAAAAGAAGGGGCAAAGGAAAGGCTTGTCATGCAACTTCCGCAATCTTCGAAGAAGACGGCGATGAAGCTCCTACCTTTCTGCTTTCCGACGAGGAACAGGAAGTCTTTGCGACCCGGAGTGGAAATGAGTATCACTTCAAATATCCATCTCCTGGTGATCAATTAGCCGAGCAAGGAGTGGCAAAACGGGGACCAGCCAAGACTCTCACAGAGCTGGGGCTGATTACGGTTCCTAAACCGGTCGAAGAAACTCGACGACAGCCGGTTGATAAACAGAAAGAAAAGAGGCCCGAGGAGGTTCAAAATCCGAAGCAGTCTCGTTTCAGTCGTCCGATTGGAAAGGATAAACTGGAGAGTTCGAAAACTCCGCGTGTCTTCGACATCATGGCTCAGCTAGCCAATATTCCAGCGCGGATAATGTTATATGAGTTGCTGCGGCTGTCTAAGGAGACTAGAGAAGCCTTGCAAGAGGCCTTGGCCGATTCAGAAGCATTCCTCACTCGGATCAAACCGGCGTATGAGGAACTGGAACTTTTAGCTCAACAGTGCAATGTGGCAGTTAAGAACATTCCCTGCATCACCTTCACCAAAGAGGACATGCAGACGAAGAATTCAATCCATGATCGGCCCCTGTACTTCGTCGGGTACATTGGCTCCAGCGAAGTCAACCGAATCCAAGTGGATCCGGGTTCCGCTGTGAGTATTATGCCACTTCGCCTAATGCATAGCCTTGGCATTCCAGTCAGCAAATTGGCGTCTACAGGCACGGTCATTTACGGATTCAACACCAGCGGGTCAAGGCCTTTAGGAAAGATCCGGATAAAGTGCCAAATGGGCGATCTGAAGACGGAGGTCACATGTTATGTAATTGATGCTGAGACATCATATAATTTACTATTGGGTCGGCCTTGGATCCATAGTAATGTTATAGTTCCCTCCACTCTACATCAGTGTTTGAAATATGTCGACACCGATGGAAGGGTTAGGACGGTGGTCGCGGATAAACAACCATTCAAAGGGTATGAGAATTACTTCACAGATTCTCTCCTTTATGGTAACGAATCCGATACGGAACCATCGGTCCAGGGCACGGACAGCGGAGAAGAAGCTGATTCCGAGGCCGGATTCGATTACAATGACGGTTTTGTTTTAAATGACATTGTACCCTTTGTAATCAATCTTGACGATGAACAATCGTCAGATGGCGGTTGTAACTGGCAACTTGCCGATATTAAAATAAATCATGATTTAGAGTACTCCTTGTCTCTTGATGATGCGATAAAGGGATTATACGATAATCCTGATTTATGTATGCCGCTCCGATCATCTTATGTAACGAAGAAACGTCTCCAGCATTCTTTCAGAACAACCCGAATTATTCCTGCCAAGATAGGGGGACAAAAAGAAGTGATTTACGGTAAAGGAGAAAATCTTCCGTTGCCAGATCATTTCCTAAGAGAAGACGAAGATGATGACAAATCTGGTCTGCACTTATCTAAGTATAGTCCGGAAGCGCGCACGCTCATGGAAAAACAAGGGTACGACTTCACAATCGGAGAAGGTTTATACTTCGATCGAGGTTCCCGTATCCCAGTCAAAGCGGCATATGTACCAAAAGGGAAACCGGATGATTATTACCATCACAAGAGAGGCTTAGGCTATGTTTCATCGTCTGATGACGAATGTGGTTGGCAAATCATCAATCAAATTGCTAACAAAGCTAAGGATGAGTACTTGCCAGATTCTTCAGCTGGGGATTCCGACACAAGTTTGGGAGAAATATTCAAGACCTTAATGTCGAACATGACTACAGCTGATCCATCTTTGATGGAAGACGATGATCAAATGCCAACATAGGAGGACCCATGGGTTCATCACCTAAACATGCAGTATGGCGATAGATTTGAACAGAGGGAACCCCCTACCGAAGATGAAATAGTCCAAATTAATATGGGCGATGAGGCCAATCCAAAGCCCATATTCATCAGCGATAGTCTTCCCCCGAATGAGAAAGAGGAATTAATTGCCCTTATCAGGGAATATATCGACGTCTTCGCTTGGAACTACGAAGACATGCCAGGGCTCGACCCCAATGTGGCGATGCACCGCCTCGACATCAAGCCGGATGCCAAACCTATCAAACAACAGCAAAGACGGTTTCGTCCGCAGATTATGGAAGCCATCGAGGCAGAGGTTAAGAAGTTGATCGACTTAGGATTCATCCGAGAGGAACAACATCCAGACTGGTTAGCCAACATCGTTCCCGTCATGAAGAAGAATGGCAAAATCAGAATTTGCATCGACTTCAGGAACCTGAATGAAGCATATCCAAAAGACGATTTTCCTCTCCCAATCACGGATGTCATTATCGACAATACATGCGGATTCGAGAGAATGTCCTTCATGGACGGCTTTTCGGGGTATAACCAAATCAAGATGCACCCGGATGACGAGAAACATACAGCATTCAGAACGCCCCTCGGTGTCTTCTGCTACACGGTGATGCCTTTCGGTCTGAAGAACGCAGGCGCCACATACCAACGAGCGATGACTAAGATTTTACAGAAGCACCTCAGGAAAACGGTTGAATGCTACGTTGATGATTTGGTGGTAAAAAGCCGCAACAAAGAAGATCACATCAAGGACTTGAAAACGATGTTTGATCTCATGCGGAGTCATCAATTGAAGATGAATCCCACAAAATCCTTCCTCGGAATGTCCAGCAGAAAATTCCTTGGATTCGTCGTCACCACTAAGGGTATACACATCGACCCAGACAAGGTAAAGGCAATACATGAATTGCAACCCCCGAGGAATCTAAGAGAGCTCAGAGGATTGCAAGAGCGTTTAGCTTACATCCGGAGGTTCATCTCAAATCTTTCTGGGAAGTGCCAACCATTTTCTAAGCTAAACAAGAAGGGCGTGTCATTTATTTGGGACGATGCTTGCCAAAAAGCGCTCGAAGATATCAAGACATATCTGATGAATCCCCCTGTTCTTGTTGCACCAAAATCAGGTAAACCGTTCTTGATTTACATCAAGGCGATGAACCATTCGATAAGTGCTTTATTAGCACAAGACGATGATAATGGTCATGAACAGGCAGTCTATTACCTAAGTCGGACCTTGATAGGCGCCGAGTCTCGATATCCGATGATCGAGAAAGAATGTCTCGCATTAGTATTCGTAGTACAAAAGATGCGAAATTACTTGGTTAGCCAGACGATTTACGTCATTGCTAATGTTAATCCGGTACGGGTATTCATGACTCAACCGGGTTCGATGAATTGGCGGTTAGCGAAGTGGGCCCTTCTCTTGTCCCAATATGATTTGCACTTCAAACAGCAGAAGTCGGTCAAAGGACAAGCAATTTATGATCTTTTGGCGGCAAGTCCGACAACAGATACGGTTGAAGTATATGATGACTTGCCAGACGAAACTCACGAGGTTAATACCACATCACACCAACAAGTAAGGCAATTATACTTTGATGGTGCTTCGAGAGCAGTTAATAAGGCAATAACCCCTGGATGTTCTAGAGTCTCCTCCGGAGTTGGAGTTGTCTTAGTTTCCCCGGGGAAGCATGTGATGCCTCGGGCTTATTCACTGACGGATCCATGTTCCAATAACATAGCCGAGTACAACGTGCTCCTCATTGGACTCAGTTTCGCTAAGGAGCTGGGGGTCGAATATCTCGAAGCTTTTGGGGATTCTCAATTGATAGTCAACCAAGTTCGTGGAGAGTATGAAGTCAGGAACCCAGATCTAATTTCGTACCACCAAGAGGCCATCAAGATAGCGGATTCTTTTGAAGAATTCTATATTGAATACATCCCTCGTCTCCAGAACGCTTATGCGGATGCACTGGCAGCACTAGCAGTATCACTCGCGCAGTCGCCCGAAACTGAACTACTAGTCACAGTGAGATCACATCAACTCTGTATACCCATATACAATATGGATATCAAAGAGGAAGATAACAGAAACGAAAACGCTAAAGAGGTGAACTCAACCCAAATCGGGTCTGAGTCTCGAGATTGGTGCTTTCCCATCATTGATTATGTCCAATATGTCATTTTGCCAGAGGATGTAAAAGAAAAAGAATCTATTCGCCGAAGAGCACCACGGTTCTTTTACAATACAGAGACCCGTACATTATACCGTCGAGGGTATGATGATTTTCTTCTCCGATGCCTTTCGAACGAAGAAGCAAAAGAAGTTCTTAAGGAAGCACACGAAGGAGAATGCGGTGCACATCAGCCTGGTCCCAAGCTGTATGATCGAATCAGAAGAATGGGATATTTCTGGCCAACAATGGTACGTGATGCAATCGAATATGCACGAGAATGTCACGCCTGTCAAGTGCATGCGAATTATATGCACCAACCACCAGAGCGATTACACACGTCAACCACGTCCTGGCCATTCGAGACATGGGGTATGGACATTGTCGGTCCTATTTTTCCTCCTTCAGTCAAATGTGATCGATTTATCCTCGCTATCACGGACTACTTTTCAAAGTGGGCTGAAGCAATTCCGCTTAAAGAAGTGAAGACGAACAACGTCATCAACTTCATCAAGCATCATGCATATACCGACACGGCGTGCCGAGACGGATCATTCATGACAATGGTCCGCAATTCATAAGCAACACTTTCATCAGGTTCTGTGACAAATTCAAGATTCAAGATGTTTCGTCAACGGCTTATTATCCCACTGCTAATGGATTAGCTGAGGCTTTCAACAAGACGATCATCAAGATCCTGTCAAAACTCGTGAAAACCAATAAGCGAGATTGGGACGATAAACTCGGCGAAGCCCTCTGGGCTTATCGCACCACCATACGCACACCTACGGGAGCCACCCCATATTCGTTGGTGTACGGATGTGAAGCTGTGCTACCATTGGAGATTCAAATCCCCTCCCTTCGGATCGCTCTCGCAACGGAGATGACGACCGAAGAGCAACATCAGAAACATCTCGAAGAACTCGAGAGGCTGGACGAAAAGCGCTTGGAAGCTCAACAACACATCGAGTTCTACCAAGCCAGGATATCTAGGGCTTTCAACAAGAGAGTCCGACAGAGAAGCTTCAAGGAAGGAGATCTGGTCCTCGCTGCTCGCCGACCAATAATCCTCAACTCCAAGAAGAAAGGTAAATTAGAACCCAAGTGGGAAGGACCGTTTGTAATAGACACAGTCTATTCAAACGGCGCATATCGCCTAATTTCTCTAGAGGGTATCAGGCAATTAATGCCAATAAATAAAAAGTTCCTGAAAAAGTACTATCCTTAGTACATTCAGAATAACCCATTTATCGGGAAGTTCCTTGAACAATATTACACTCAATATTCTAGAGGATAACCCAAAATCATTTTCACCACCAAAATCCCTCACTGATCAATTCCAATTGACAGTGAGTCTACCAAAAAATGTTTTTCTGGCCTTCTTGACTCTTTCCATAAACAAGAGGTCCACTTTCAGTTCGGAGTCCTCTTTCGATAAACGAAAAAACTCCCTTTCTTTTTTCTTTGGTTAAACCTTCTCATGGTTATAACCGAAGTTGAAATGTCACTTCGATAAACGAAGAGCTCATCTTTCGATCAGATAACCAATCCTATAAAAGGTAAGTTTATCTAGGTCTTCCAGATTCTCGGAGTGGAGATCCCACTTCTAGTTTTTTTCTTGCACTGGAAATAGAATATAAAATTCTTCCTTTCCAGAATCAAGGAATAGAATATAAAATTCTTCCTTCCTTGTTCGGGGAATAGAATATTAAATTCTTCCTTTTCCACACCAACTCTTTTTCCAAAATTTATAAATTTAGGATTCATCCTAGGAAGTTTATCCCGAATCCTAAGCAGGGATAAGTCTGCGCCTAACACGCGCTACCGGTTTAGTCCTTCTCTGATTAAAAAAAAGACATCAGAGTTCGATTCTGGGGTATTTTATCCTAAAACCTAAGCAAGGATAAGTCTGCGCCTAACACGCGCTGCTGGTTAGTTCTTAGCCATTAAAAAGAACACTCGTCCACATATTCAACATTGTGGCAGGTTGTTATTAATAACACCAAAATCCATGCCTTATACGTATGGGGAATTTTATCCTGAAACCTAAGTAAGGATAAGTCAGCATCTAATACACGTTGCCGGATAGCCCATTCCCGTAACAATGGCGAAGTCTACGTATTCAAAGTCATAGCAAAGAGTCTAAGGGAGTTCATTCCGTTAGCACAACGTTACATGCGGAACGGATTTAGATAATCCGCATGCTAGCCCGACTCAAACGGTAGTCGGTAAAGGCTAATCAAATCCGTTGAAGGCTGGGGGTTAGCCAAAAATCCTAAAGTCAACGCCTAACACGCGTCGCCGGGTAGCCTATTCCCGTAACAAATGGTAAAGCCTATGTATTCAACATCATAGCACAAAGTCTAAAGGAGTTCATTCCTTTAGCACAACGTCACATGCGGAACGGATTAAAACAATCCGCATGTAAGCCTGACTCAAACGGTAGTCGGTAAGAGCACGTCAAATCCGTTGAAGGCTGAGGATTTGCCAAAAATCCTAAGTCAACGTCTCATACACGTTGCTGTTTAGTCTTTTCACAGGAGAAAGACGAAGTCTATGTATTCAATATCATAGCACTAAAAGGGTTAACTCTTTTAGCTTAACGTCACATGCGGAACGGACTTAAACAATCCGCATGCTAGCCCGACTCAAACGGTAGTCGGTAAAGGCTCATCAAACCCGTTAATGGCTGAGGGTTTGCTAAAAATCCTATGAGTATTATGGTTAATCATTTCAAACGGAATGACGAATCATAATAAAGATAAAGATGAAAACCAGTTTCACTAAAGGAATCAAAAGTCAAAGTACTCAGGAAACAAAATCATACATCAAGCCCATGACCAAAAATCTGCTGACTGATCTTAGACAGCTTCTCATCATAAGCTTGCCTATGTTCAGCTCTGATGGACTCCTCGGTGGTGGCTGAAGTCCTCGTAGCAATCTCCTCTGTCTCGACTAGCTTCTGCTTCAAGGATTTCAACTCATCGGATAAGGCAGTGAGGGTTTGCAGATCCTGTGCTTTCGTCATCTGAAGAATATCCAAAGTCTCCTCTTTTTCACGGAGTGCTCTTCTGAGCTGGTCTATCTCAGTCACACAAGAGGTAATAGAAAGGTCGAGCTCGGCAAGCGAAGATGATCTAGCAGCAAGGCTGGTCTCAACTCGATCTACTCGGTCCCGCTGCATCTGAATCCCGAGCTCAGCGAGAATCTAAGTCTCGCGTGATGACTGTAAGCGGGTATCCAGCTCAGCAGCAATAAATGAGGAGGCGCCTGCATCTCGGAGCTCACGAAACATCTGATGCTCATGCCCTAGGCAATCGAGGTCATCAACTATAGCCTGTGCCAAATCTGGATATCCTGCTTCCCTTATCAAATTGACTTTGGAATCAAGGAAAGGCTTGAATTGGCGAAGGAAGAGTCCACCGTGGAAGAGCTTGCCAATCATAGCATTCACGAAAGAGAAGAAGGAGCGAAGTTCTATGCAGAGAACGATCTTCTCAGGATCGTTGTCTGATAGCAATTCCTTCACTAGGATATGAAGCCGAGAAGAAGGCCCTACACAAAGAAGGAGAAATCCGTCAAAAATGATTTGAGGAGGAAATAAATAACATTCTCAGTTGCTTAATTCATACCCTCTTGAGTCACTGGGGGTAGTGGAGATGTAACGGCTGTGGGTGTATCAACTGGTGTAGTTGGTCTCACAGCCGGCTCAACAAGATCATTCTCGACAAAAGCTCCTGTCAAATTCAAAACAGAATTTTCAGAGACATAACATTATAGCTGCATTAGTCAAGAATTAGCTAGTCCTATAATTAACTTGGGAGGAGGCACGTACCTTCAAAATAATCATCCTCGGGATTCTTGGGGAATGGGGACCCAGGGAACATATCTCCAGGTAACTGGTCATCAATCCGAGGAGAGCTATATATGAAGTGGAGCATAGGAGTGTCCACAAGCAAGCCTTCCTCGTCAAAATCATCAGTCGAGAAATCTGACACAAGAGAATATAAGTACCAAAGAAGAACGAAGAGACTACAATCAATAGAAATGAGTTACCTCTTATGGGTGCGTTAGCCTCTTTATTTCCAAAATCCACGTTTGCCTCCCGCAAGTTATCTGAAGGAGCGAGAAGTACAGAGACAATTAGAGGATGCACAAATTCCGAATCATTCAACTCCTTTGTGTGCCATCTAAAAGATATATTATCAATAGTAGATGTACCTGGATTCGCGGAATCAGGTCCTACATTGATATCCTCCCTAACGTCGGCAACCCCTGTAAACCTTTCTACTTGGGGCGGTGAGTCAAGCTCACCAGAAGATACAGGAACAGGATCGAGACTCATCTCGCTCTCTCCACGCTCTCCTATATAGAGATGGAAAAGCGTGAGTCAATGTTCTGAATAGTCAAGAGGATGGTTTACAGGGTAGATGTTACCTCCGTCACTAGCAGGATCATCACCAGCCAAATCCATATCAGATGCTTGTGAAGCTACGCGCGGCTTGCGAGCTAATCTCTTTCGCCTAGCAGCAGGGACAATAATCGAAGGTCTCGCCTGGGGAGGATGACAGAACTCTTCTTCCTGGTCACCAATGGTCCCTGAAACATCAAACCATTGTCAGCTTTAATAATTCTGGAAAGCAGAAGAAAAAGATGAATGATTAACCTCGTTCGGAAAAGTCCTCGTAATCTTTAGGATCTCCGCCTGAAGCCTCGTCTGCAGAATGGAAGGTCCTCTTTCCCTCTTCATCAATCCGACGAGTCCTGTACCGTATCCTCTGTGACCGAGCGTTCTCCCAAATCCTATGAGAATCAACCTGAGAAGCTTCCTCGGTCTCTAGCTCTGCGATCGGCTTCACGGGGATAGTCTTATTAGCTGCTAACAACCACTTGCAGCTTAAGAAAGTGAGGTTCAACTACCGATCAGCACTCGGGAGACTGAACTTAGCACCAGTACAGCCAGTCACGGTCCACAACCATGCACGGAGACCATCCACCAAACCGTCGTGGGCCCGAAGCTGCTGACGGGGATTCCCGACGTAAAGCTGATCATAACCAAACTGGCGAGCGAATCGGCAGGGTAGATATGGCTCTATGAAACACTGATCCCTCACCCGAAAAGTCAGATAACCTGGCCTAATGTTCACCAGCCAGTTAAAGCAGCCGATGTCTAAGTGAGTTCGATACTCCCTCGGCCTCTCCTCATCTATCAAACAATCCCCGTATCGGCCGGAGAACTGCGGAAAGCAAGTGGAAAATGTCCAACACTTGTGGACCTGCAGCTACTGTCTGATGTCAGAAAATCCGCGCCCCTCCCACTTGCCATTCTCAAGCAACTGTAGTAGGGGAACGGAGTGGTCTGTGGCGTTCGGTACCGACATCATGTCAGAACGGTGAAGGACGAACCAAGCCATCAAATAAGTGTACGGAAGCTCCGTCTTAATGGTGGGAATCTGACCCGACAAATCACTTTCCTTCCGTGTAAATGCACCAGAAAGCTGTCGAAGTCCTCGATGAATGTTAGCCACCATCACCGGAAGAAGTGAAAGTTCTTTCTTGTAGGCGAGCTGAACTGCTGGGTAGAGCACTTCCAAGGGCAAGGCGTCGCCAGACTGATATGGAACCACATATTTCTTTAACCAAATAGCGAGATAACCGGCAAGAAGAGTCATCGGTCGAATCGGTGCGGTTGCATGCCATAAGAATGATTTGAACTTGGTCCCTGCAGTAAAGCCACCCTCAGGACTGCTAGTGGTATAAGAATGAGCGTCAATTTTCTTCAGTAGACTGTTCACCCCTGAGGGAGTAAGTGTGGCCAACTCACAAATAGCCTCCCCAGAATTGCTCTCCAGATTCTTGAACAAATAATTTGCAAACTGCTTCAGACTCACGAATACCTTAGTCCTCTTTGCTAAAGGCTCAGACTGCGCCAAAGCAATATGATAGTGACAAGTGAGGTCCCATAGAGTCTCATAGCGATCGGGCATACGATCCTTCAATTGATTCAATTCATGATTGGAGGGAAAGTATTCCTGATATAACATCTGTCCCATGGGCAAGCCAGAAATCCTGTGCATCTCGTGAAGAGCCAAGCCCAACTCCCCTTGCCGGGTCAGAAAAGTGTTCGAATCTGGATTATAAAGCTCGAACAAAGCACAGAAATGCCTCGCGCTGACAAGCAAGCCATACATGGTGGCACGAACGGCTGCATATAAACCACAAGCGTGCAACTCCTTGCCCCATCGGCTTAAGACGTACGTCGTCATGCGAGTCCACCAAAACTTGTCCAAAGAATGGACCCAACCGTAAATTCTGTGACGCGTCGCAGGCATCTCCCGTCCTAGAACAGCGAGGCGATTCCTCAAGGTAGAAGCGATGGCAAGGAACTCGTTATGTGGGGGTGCATCCATCCCCAATACTCCAGGACGCAATCCGGTGACATGACTCCTGCTCGAGCCAGGAAATGCCTGATGAGTGATGTAGCCGCAGTGGACGCTCTCATGCTCCTCCGTCAAGCGCCACGACATCTCCCGTGTCACAGCCTGACGCCTGAGCTCAGTCAATGAACGATGCAGAGGAATCTTCGGCAAGTATATGAAACCACTGCCGGTTTTATGAAGCCACTGCTCGGCATCAATAAACACGGCATCCGGGTCTTCGACAGAGTCGCCAAATAAAAAATCGCTCTTCCTGAGAGGCTGAATAGAACTGGCATCCTTCACGAAAGGTGCATCTGTAATCAACTGTCGAAGAGCTCGATGCCCACCTTCCTTCACCACTTGGGCAACCTCAGTCGATGTGCCCAAAGCAAACTGAGGAGTAACTGGAATGGGGGAAAGATCGTCGGAAGTCGAATAGTACTCGCCACGACGCCCATATACTGCATGAGATGAGAATGATCCAGAAGGATATCCCACTGGAAATAAACAGTTAAACACCTGTTAGTCTCAATTATAAAAGAAAATTGAACTCATCTTATAAATGGGTAAGATAGAGTCATTGCCTTATAAAGGGTGAGACGATTTGGCCACATTGTGCAATCACAAGATAGGGTATATTGATAATATATCCTTACCTTATAAAGCACAATGCAGCTTCAAATCGCCCCCTTTATTTTGAGATATGGTTTTGACCAAGCAAAACCTATCTTTAAAGCGTCGATCCTCACCAAGGAGAATCAAGGCTCTTCCCGATTGCCTCACCAAGGAGAACAACGTGGGGTAAAAGGACCAATTTGTAAATTTCCAAGAAAAAAAGGGCTAATTTGTAAATTTCTAAATATGCCAAAAATAGCTCACCAGCGTAAGAGGGAGGCGCGCCATCAGCCGACGCAGAAGGGGAGCGACCTCTCGAGACACGCGACATAATGATCTGCAAAATAAATTGAGGGATCAGATCCAGAAAAAAGTTCTCCTTTTTATCAATTCTACCCCCCTGAAAGAGAAGCTCGAGGCGCCAAATCATAATCCTAACCCTCATATGCAATCCCATAAATTCATAAATTAAATTAAACATGAAATATCCAAAAATTATGGAGGGTTTACCTGAGGAAAAGCTTGAGGATCCGACAAAAATTAGATCTTGAAGAGAGCTCAAACCACGCGCTCGAGGGGCCTGAGAGAAACTTTAAATAAGGAAGTTTTGAAGGATTTTTTCGGTCTAAGATCAAGAGGAAACCTAGATCTAAGACAAATTTCAAGGTTTGAAGGTGAAAAGATGCTTGAGGGAAGAGAAAATTAAAAAAAAGGTCAAGGGGGAGGGGGGGCGGCCCTAAGAGAGAAAAAAAGAGGCTTTTTATAGAGGTGAACCAGCCTTGAACCACAGTGAACCAGCCCTGAACCGGACCAGAAATGACTGAACCAGACCAGATCAAGCCAAATCAGTTCAAATAAGGCTGAACCAGACCAGACCAGTCTGAACCAGATCAGACCAGACTGAACCAGTCTTGAACCAGGCATGAACCAGTTTTGAACCAGTTTGTACCAGGCATGAACCAGATTGAACCAGTTTGAACCAGATTTGAACCAGAATTCAAATTGAAGCTGAATCGAGCGTCGAAACAACTTCAAATCGACCGAGGGTTTAATCCTTCGTTTATTTTGGCCTCTCCCACACATTCGGAAGGATCGGAAGAATTTTTGAGCCAAATTATTGCCTTTTTGACATATTATCAGACCGGTTCAGGTAATTATCATACCGGTTCAGCTCATTCGGGCATGAGATATACTCCTGTGACGCCCCTGGGTTCACACACGGCTGCAGTCCGAGGTGAAACCATGGATGTCAAACCTGCCATGCACCACACCGTGCAGTAACACGTTTCACCATCACAATCACTATCTCTCTAGTGGAGTCAACATCAGGTGTAGGTACAAAGCAAGTTAAAAGTGAATCAACAATACTAAATGAAATGATAGAACACAATACATCTCATTAACGAAATAAACTGTAGTACATGATCAAAGTCTGAAATGAAATAAACTGGAGTTCTTACAAGCCTCAAAATACAGCAAGTCTGAGTAAAGGAAATTAAGGCAACACAGCCTTTACAACTCTAGAATAACTCTCAAATGTCTGACAACACTACAGTGGAGCCCAAAGAAACTAATACATAGAGAAATATAAAGCTGAACACTAAAGTAGTCCGCTATCAACCTGCGACTCTCCGTGCTCCTGGCTCGTGACCTGAAAGGGGGAGGGACAACGAGCGTCAAAGCGCTAGCGAGCAACATCACAACCAACCCCAAGGGATAGGGCTCGTTGTATATGAAAATACAGTTATCACAGAATATATATATAAACAATGTCCTAATAGTAAGGGGTCTTAGTACTTAGGAAATCTCAACACGAGCATAGGTACGTCGAGCGAAATAATCCAAACAAGGAAACCCTCATGTATATACCTTGTATCTCAAATTGAAAATCCCTAAGTTCCAAACCCGAAGTCTAATACATGAACAATAAAGACGAGAAAAGATAATACTCCCATGTCTACCAATAAACACAGCTATGCCAAAAATACATAGTCGAAACAAGTGTCTTGTACACTTAAATCACTATCATGTCCAACTACATCAAAGTGTCGTGCTCACAACCCAAATGTGTATTATGCTCAAGGTTTAGCAAATGTTGCCCAACACGGGGTCTTTAGTCGCTTATAGTCCAACACGAGGACTTTGGTCGCTTATAGTCCAACACGAGGACTTTAGTCGCTTATAGTCCAACACGAGGACTTTAGTCGCTTATAGTCCAACACGAGGACTTTACATGAACCATGAAGTTACTACTATTAATGGAGTGTCCATTCAACTCTTATACGTGCCTTGCCGTACAAGTCCAAACTTTGTATCATGTCAAGTCTTCTTACATATATAACATGTGTGTTCAATCTATATGTTTGTACACAGCAAGTGATTAAACAGGAAACAAAAGAAAACAGGAAAAACTCAGATGAGTCGACTCATGCACTCTTATGAGTCGACTCATACATCATGGGTCGACTCGTATACTGGCGAGTCGACTCAACAGAAGATAAATGACAACAGGAAACGAGTTCGTGAGTCGACTCATGATTAGCCATGGGTCGACTCAACATGATGAGTCGACTCATGATGAGTCGTGAGTCGACTCAAGGGCTGAAATCTGCATTTGTTTGAACTGAACTTATTCAACTCGTTCCATATCCCAATTTTACTAGTATACATGCATCTAGCCTTCAAGTTTAGACTATTACACAGAGAGAAAACATATATATAGCCCGAGAAACAACTACTTGCATGTTAACCCTAACATTTAAATCCCAAACATGAAGGAAAACATTAAATCAATATAAAAACTCTTGTTTTTATTCTTTAAACAAAATTCCAGATCTGGGTTTTTCATTAAAATCTTGTTGGTAAAAATTTAAAATCTTAAACACATGATTTCTAGCATTCACCCTAACAAGAATATTATTTTATACTTAAAATAAGTCTTAGGCTCAATAGAATCCATTAAAAACGTTTATAAACAGTTAAAAACATGGGGAAGGGTTTGGGTGAGATGCTACTCGCCTCAAATGCGAAGAATGACAATCCCCCTCGCTGCAAACCAAGAGAGAACGCTGAAATCCTCCTTGAAACGCCCCCAAAAACTCCAAGAACACCTAGGGTTTGAGAGAAGAGGAAGGGGCTAGGGTTTTCTTGGGGAGATCTGATGAAAATGGGTGTTTTTCGGGTGCTAAACAATATATAGGAGCCAACCAAACCCGACCCGAAACCCACAAACCCGATTCGAAAGAAGCCAGAAAACATGCGATGAGTCGACTCATGACTCATTATGGGTCGACTCATGGCCATGGGTCGACTCATAAAAATTATGAGTCGACTCAGCAGAAGAAAATGGGAACAGGGCTCGATATCATGAGTCGACTTATGACAGGCGCAAGTCGACTCAACCTGATCAGTCGACTCATGACATGTTATGAGTCGACTCATGAACAAAAATCTGCATACATTGATTCTTTTGCACACGATATGCAAACTTGCAACTCATCCTCATACCTGAGGTATGTACACATCTTCATAAGCTCAAATACTAGCTACCATGCATGACCATGCAATAAAAATATATATATTATATATCAAATATCATGTCTCACTAATATTCACATATATGAATCTTTAAAATCAGCGGGGTCTTACATTCTTCCCCCCTTAAAAGAATTTCGTCCTCAAAATTCAGGAATCATATCCAACCCACATTTATGCTTGAAAAGCACAACAAGGGTCTAATCCAACCCGCACACATACACATTCACACACATCAATCACACATATCAATCACTAAAATAAGCATATAGTGACATTTACACTTAACGATCTACAATGGTAATATTCTTATTCGACCCCTAACCTAACGGAACTAGTACGTCGGGTGAAAAATCCAAACAAGGAACCCCCCATGCATATACCATGTGTTCCGCAAGATTAGGAATTTGATAAAAATACCATCATTCTAGTGTTAAGTATAGGTGTCAAGGTATTCATATAAATATACAAATAGGAATTCACGTCAAAAATACTTTAGTTAATTTACCTGCTCAAATAGGTGTGGGTAGTCACGTCGCATGTCCTCCTCGCGCTCCCAAGAAGCTTCCTCCACTCCGCTTCGGTTCCACCGAACTTTCACCAATGGAATCACCTTGTTTCTGAGTCTCTTGTCTTCTCTAGCAAGAATAGATACCGGGATTTCTATAGTAGTCAAATCATCCTGAAGCTCTATCTCCGGTGCATCCAACACTCGCTGCTGCTCCTCGTCATGCAAGTGCTTCTTGAGCATAGAAATGTGAAATACATTGTGTATACTAGACATAGAAGCTGGAAGGTCTAGTCTGTATGACACAGCTCCAATGCGCTCCAAAATTTGAAATGGTCCAATATACCTCGGTGCAAGCTTCCCTCGCCTCCCGAATCGCTGCACGCCTTTCATAGGCGACACCTTCAGCATAACCAAATCCCCAATCTGAAACTCGAGGGGTCTTCGTCTCTTATCTGCATAGCTCTTCTGTCGACTCTGAGCGGCTAGAATCCGCTCCCTGATCAAGGCTACCTTCTTAGTAGTCTGCCTCACTAGCTCTGGCCCAAGCAACAAGCTGTCCTCCGGCTCGGCCCAACATATCGGTGATCTACAAGGCCTCCCATACAATGCCTCATACGGTGCCATACCAATCGTCGCTTGATAACTGTTGTTATAAGCGAACTCTACTAGCGGAATATGATCCTCCCAACTGCCTTGGAAGTCGATGACACATGCCCGCAACATGTCTTCCAATACCTGATTCACCCTCTCTGTCTGACCATCCGTCTGCGGGTGGAATACACTGCTATAAGATAGCTTGCTGCCAAATGAGTCCTGGAAACTCCTCCAAAAGTGTGAAGTGAAAACTGATCCCCGATCCGACACGATCGTGTCTGGTACTCCGTGAAGTCGAACTATCTCCCGAATGAAGATCCTCGCATAAGTCTCGGCTGTATAGGTGGTCTTCACTGGAATGAAATGGGCTGACTTCGTCAACCGGTCTACTATCACCCAAACTGAATCATTCCCCTTCTTCGACCTCGGCAACCCCACGATAAAATCCATGGAAATATCTGCCCACTTCCACTCCGGAATAGGCAAAGGCTGAAGGGTCCCTGCGGGTCTCTGATGCTCTGCCTTCACCTGCTGACAGGTAAAACATCTAGCCACATAGTCTGCAATCTCTCTCCGCATACCCCTCCACCAGAAACGTCTCTTCAGGTCCTTGTACATCTTGGTAGTCCCTGGATGTACTGTGTACCGAGTACGATGTGCCTCATCAAACAACTCCCTCTTCAGCTCTGAACTAGCTGGCATGACCAACCTACCCTTCATCCGTAGGCCTCCATCTGCTCCAACGGTCCAATCAGCCTTAGGCTCTTTGGAGATCTCCCCCTTACGGGTTTGAATCCAAGAGTCCTCTAATTGTGCTCTGACAACCCTGTCACTCCAAGATGGCTGCACTGACACAGCTCCCAAAAACGCACTGGTTCCTCCAATCTCGGGTCTAAAATCAAACTGGCTAAGAGTGATAAGATCTCTATGCAATGAACACCTCAAAGCCGCAATCCGATTTCGACGCTTCCTACTCAAGGCATCTGCTACGACGTTCGCCTTCCCTGGATGATACTGAATCGCGAACTCGTAGTCCTTGATGAACTCAATCCACCTCCTCTGTCTCTGGTTGAGTTCCCTCTGAGAAAAGAGATACTTCAGACTCTGATGGTCTGTGAATAGCTCGAACTGCACCCCATACAAATAGTGCCTCCATGACTTCAGTGCAAACACCACTGCTGCTAACTCCAAGTCATGAGTGGGATAGTTCTGCTCATGCACCCTCAACTGCCGTGATATATAGGCTACCACCCTCTGGGTCTGCATCAATACGCCTCCTAGGCCTGCCAATGATGCATCCGTGTACACCACGAATGTCCCGTCGCTGCTTGGAATAATCAGAACCGGCGCTGTAGTCAACTTAGCCTTCAAAATATCAAAGGCCTTCTGGCACTCCATGCTCCATGTGAACTGTACACCCTTCTTCGTAAGGTGTGTAATCGGCGTCGCAATCTTCGAGAAGTCCTGAATGAACTTCCTGTAATATCCAGCTAAACCCAGAAAGCTGCGAATCTCTGTCACCGACTTCGGTGGCTCCCAATCAAGAACTGCCGTGACCTTAGCCGGGTCCACTGCTATGCCCTCTCTACTGATGACGTGGCCAAGAAATCTGACTTCTGAAAGCCAAAATTCACACTTGCTGAACTTAGCATACAGCTGATGCTCCTGGAGGGTCCTCAACGCTATCCGTAGATGCTCCTCGTGTTCTGCCTCCGATCTCGAGTAGATAAGAATATCGTCGATAAAGACGATCACAAACTGATCTAAAAAGGGACGGAAAACCCGGTTCATCAAATCCATGAATACCGCGGGTGCATTGGTCAACCCGAATGGCATGACCAAGAACTCGAAGGATCCATATCGAGTAAGAAAAGCGGTCTTGGGGATATCCATCTCCCGAACCCGCAACTGATGATAGCCAGAACGAAGATCAATCTTCGAGAAATACTACGCTCCCTGCAGCTGGTCAAACAAGTCATCAATCCTAGGTAGTGGGTACCTATTCCGGATTGTGACCTTGTTCAACTCTCTATAATCTATGCATAACCTCATACTACCGTCCTTCTTCTTCACGAAGAGGACCGGTGCGCCCCACGGAGAATGACTCCGGCGAATAAAACCCAGAGCTAACAACTCGTCCAACTGGGTCTGCAGCTCTCTCATCTCAGCTGGTGCCATGCGATAGGGTGCGCGGGATATAGGGGCTGTGCCAGGCTGCAACTCGATGCAGAACTCAACCTCTCTCACAGGAGGTAACCCAGGTATGTCCTGAAAGACATCCGGAAAATCTGAGACAACTCTAGTCTCCAATAACTCGGCTCCCTGATCCCGTCGCAGCACCTCCTCGATGTACGCCAGAAACGACTCCGCAAATCGGTTGCCCTGAGAGGTGGCTACAATCAACTCGGACCCATCGGACGCTCGCAACTTGACTGTCTTCGCAAAGCAGTCAATACTAATATGGTAGGACGACAACCAATCCATACCAAGAATAACATCAAACTCGGACATATGCAATACTATCAGATCAACTATGAACTCCGACTCGTCTAAACTGACGGTACACCTCCTACACACTCTCTCCAGAAGCGATACCTCACCTAAAGGGGTGGAAACTGACAAAGGGGTGTCTAGTGGCTGAGCTACAAGCTGGAGTCTAGCCATGAATGCATGCGAGATGAAAGAATGCGAAGCTCCCGAATCAAAAAGAATACGGGCGGGAAAGGAATTCACAAGGAACGTACCCTCCACAACTGCTCCGCTGGCACCGTGATCACGGGGAACCACTGCATAAACTCTGCCTGGAGCTGGAGTCGGCTCAACTGCTAATGCTGGGGAGTATGGAACAATCTGCCCCTGGGGAGCCTCCTGGACTGCTCGGACTTGTCCCTCTGCCCTCTGCGTCGCTGGCGGTGCCTCAAGCCTGTTCGGCTGGCCCTGACCTCTGCCCTGCTGTCGCTGCTACGGCTGGTTCGGGCCCTTGCCCTGCTGAGCTCCTGCTGGTGCACTACGACACTCTGAAGCCTTGTGCCCAAATTTGTGGCAGTTGAAACATGAACCCTGGAACTTGCGCTGCTGGTGCGCTCGCTGATCCTGCTGGGGTCCCTTCTTATGAGGGCCCTGATGCTGCTGCTGATGTCCAGAAAAGCCTCTCTTGTTCTTGCCCTTATCACTACTCTGCCCTGTCTTGGTCTTCCCCTCCTTGTCCTTCTGGAACATAGAGGTCTCAATCTCCTGGGAAGTGGCAGCCTCAGCTACCTCCCTAACTGAATAGAATCTCCTCGACACAAGATACCGTCGGAGATTAGGGCGAAGCCCAGCTAAAAACATCTGAGCCTGACGCTCTCCTGTCTGCCACATACCCGTGAAATGCAATAGCTCCATGAACCTGCTCTCAAACTCTACCACGGTCATGTCTCCCTGAGTCAACCGGGATAACTCAAGCTCCTTCCCAGTCCGTGCTGCCGAAGAAACATACTGTCCATCAAAGAAATAAACGAAGTCCTCCCATGTGAGGGTCATCCTCTGCTCTGGGGTAAACTGTAGCCGGTACCATCTCCCGGCGTCTCCCTTCAAGCTATAAGATGCCAGTCTCTGCTTCTGGACTGAATCCACACTGAGAATATCGAGAATGTTACTCACATCCTCCTTCCACTTGTGGGCTGCAAGAGGGTCTGATGACCCCTGAAACTCTGGTGCCCTCATCTTCTGATATCTCTCTACCATGCGGAGCCAAGCTTCCTGCTCCGTGGCTCTATCAGGTGCTGCTAGAGGAATAACTGCAGGTGCTGCCGCTGGGTCTCTCTCTCTGATCGGGACGGCTGGTATCCCCGGCTGCTGTGCTACCGGTGGTGGTGGTGGTGGTGGTATACGAGTCGTCACCATCTCCTCGATAGCTGTCATCCGAGCAAGGAGAGGTGCCATGAGGTCCACCAGATACTGAGGAGCCTGCTGCGGCTCTGGTGGTGCCTGCTCCTGCTCGGGCTGAGCTGACTGCTGCTCAGGCGGAGTCTGCTGTGAGTCTGCCTGGCTAGCTCCCCTGGTACGGGGTCTACCTCGTCCTGCCATCTCTCTCCTGATGGTAAGAAAAACAAAAGTCCATAAGTCAAACTAGATTCTTATAAATAGCGTATCATAATACAATTTTTTCACAACATATAGTATTCACTCAAATACTTTGAATTTATGCAAAATAGTTGTCATAAAAAAAAATATCCTCAATTTTTGAGATATACGCATATATCGTCCTCACTCATACTAGGAAATCCTCTCGGACTCTATACATGAATCCTAGGAAACTCTATCCTAGCTCCACGACTCGACACAGGATGATCCTAAGGATACTGGAACTAGAGCTCTGATACCAACTGTGACGCCCCTGGGTTCACACACGGCTGCAGTCCGAGGTGAAACCATGGATGTCAAACCTGCCATGCACCACACCGTGCAGTAACACGTTTCACCATCACAATCACTATCTCTCTAGTGGAGTCAACATCAGGTGTAGGTACAAAGCAAGTTAAAAGTGAATCAACAATACTAAATGAAATGATAGAACACAATACATCTCATCAACGAAATAAACTGTAGTACATGATCAAAGTCTGAAATGAAATAAACTGGAGTTCTTACAAGCCTCAAATTACAGCAAGTCTGAGTAAAGGAAATTAAGGCAACACAGCCTTTACAACTCTAGAATAACTCTCAAATGTCTGACAACACTACAGTGGAGCCCAAAGAAACTAATACATAGAGAAATATAAAGCTGAACACTAAAGTAGTCCGCTATCAACCTGCGACTCTCCGTGCTCCTGGCTCGTGACCTGAAAGAGGGAGGGACAACGAGCGTCAAAGCGCTAGCGAGCAACATCACAACCAACCCCAAGGGATAGGGCTCGTTGTATATGAAAATACAGTTATCACAGAATATATATATAAACAATGTCCTAATAGTAAGGGGTCTTAGTACTTAGGAAATCTCAACACGAGCATAGGTACGTCGAGCGAAATAATCCAAACAAGGAAACCCTCATGTATATACCTTGTATCTCAAATTGAAAATCCCTAAGTTCCAAACCCGAAGTCTAATACATGAACAATAAAGACGAGAAAAGATAATACTCCCATGTCTACCAATAAACACAGCTATGCCAAAAATACATAGTCGAAACAAGTGTCTTGTACACTTAAATCACTATCATGTCCAACTACATCAAAGTGTCGTGCTCACAACCCAAATGTGTATTATGCTCAAGGTTTAGCAAATGTTGCCCAACACGGGGTCTTTAGTCGCTTATAGTCCAACACGAGGACTTTGGTCGCTTATAGTCCAACACGAGGACTTTAGTCGCTTATAGTCCAACA
>BQKN01000540.1:7661-24973 GCA_022839385.1 Asparagus kiusianus
AGAGAGAGAGAGAGAGAGAGAGAGAGGAATATGAGTATGCTTGGTACCAAGCACAAAATTTGTGCTTGGTAGTGAGATGGCATATTATCCTCCACTCATTCAAATGGGGGGACCACATTCACATGGGTTGAATGTGGTCCTCCAAATTGAATGAGTGGATGGGAATGAGACACCTCACTAACAAGCATAAAATTTATGCTTGGTACCAAACATACCCATGGATCGACATCATCTCATGGATCGAGTCGTTATCTTCGCTGTCTGTTTCGCTGCCCTCTTCAGCCGACTGGCCAGCCCAAGAGGGGGAATACTCTTTTCCAGCAGCATCCGAGGCTGGAGCAGTTGCAAATATAGGAAGGAGGTTAACAATAACTTTTGAAAAGAACCCCATGGGCGGTTCAACGGAGATAGATCAATGACGTTCAACCATGCTCTTACCTGAGTCACCGAGCTCTGCCTCATCTCCTGTCCTCCCATCTTCATCGGAAGGAATGCGGATCGCCTCCTCAACCGTACCTGCATTAAGTCAACGCAAATGTCAGATAATGCTAATTCGACCCTGCACCCGAGGGTACGGTACTAAGGGTTACCTCTTGGTACAATAGTGGGGGTCATTGAAACCACCGCTTGCTGTTCCACAGCAGACGACGAGGGAACAACCTCCAAAGCTGCCGGAACCGTCACCGAGATGGTAAGCGAAGCGGGCATAACGCCACCGGTCATAAGGGTAGTCACCTCGGGAATTAGCACAGGAGTTGTGTCATGCTGGCCTTTCGCCACTCCTGTAGCCTCAGCCGCCTTCTCGTGACGGGCTTTCTTGGCCACCTCCACCCTGGAACTGTCAGCCACGGCCTCGCGTTGTCGCTTGGAAAGAAGAGAGCTGTTAGGAGCCAGGAGCGGCATCCCCAACCACGCAACAATTTCTCCCCAGGCCTGTTCCACGTGTTCATCCGCCCGGGCCGACTCATCAGATCCTCTCGGCACGTCGACAGGATCTAATTAAGGATAAGGAGATGGAGCGCGAGCTGCGAATTCCTCGAGGTCTCCCGAGCCAGCGTGAAGATCCACGGCCTCTTCATCGGGGACCTTTTCAAACCATTCCTCCATAGTTTGGTGACCCCCTCGCCTTGAGGGGTGGAGAGCTGTCTTCGAGCAATGCCCGTGTTCTGCCAGGCAAGAACTTTGAAGCCAAAAGGCCTCAGGGTTCGAGCTGGCACCTCGATACCATCGACAGTAGAGGAGCGAATGGTAAAGTTCGTGATCCTTAGCCGGCAATTCGAAGTGCGCATTAGTGCAACCAGCGTGGGTCCAGAACCACCCTCGCGCACCATCAACCAACCCTCCTTCATAATAAAAATGAGGGTTAACATTCCCAACATAGAACTGGTCATACCCGAACCGACGGGCAAACCTACAAGGGAAATAGGGCTCGAGGTAACACATAGAGCCCGTTTGCAAGACGTGATATCCCGACCGGATGTTAACTAACCATCAGAAGGCGCCACAGGAAAGAACGGTGTTATGGCCCGCCATCGACACGTCCTGAAGCGACTCGCCATAGCCACCCCCAGTGAAGTAAGGAAAAAATCGTCGGAAGTTGTAATGACCGAAATAAGACAACGTTTTCCTATGTCAGGGACGTCTTTACACTTCCAAGAGTATCTTTCCAGACGTTGGACGAACGGGACAGATCCCTCCCCCTGTAGAGCCGCTAGGGCACTCATCAAACACTTGCAGTGGTATACAAACCACGCTATCAAGTAAGTGTACGGCAGCCCCACTCTCGGATTAGGAGTCCTAGTGACTTCGCATTCTCCCTCATCAACATACGTCACACGGCAAAACTGGTTTGTCAGTATACGAAGCCCCCTTTGAATACAGGCTACCGTTGCCGACACTAATGCGTAAGGCCTCCCATAGGCCAAGCGTACCGCAGGGTAATTCACCTCCACCGGTAGCGCCTCGAAGGAGTGGGTGGGAACCACACACCGCTTCAATCACAGCATGAGGTATCCCGCGAGCAGAGCCTTTGCGGATATGGGAGACTTGGCCTGGTGGTGGAACGATTGGAAGGTTGTCCCGAATAGGAACCCACCATCGTCATGCTCAAGGGTTACGGCGAATTCTCCTTTGGCCATCCGTCTCTACACCTCAGCCTGGTCACACTCACCCAGTTGTAGAGTAGGCCTCCCATTGACATCATTCCCTAGGAGCATGTAGTCAGCCCAGTTCTTGTGAGTAATACCGGGAGCCCTCTTCTTCTTGCCCTTATGGTCCACTGCGCCTAAGATGTCAAGACATATGTGATAGTAGCCGAGCAACTCCCATAAGGTCTCAACCATCAGGGGAAACCGACCCGAAAGATAGTCGATCTCGTTCTGACCCGGTATGTACTTCTCGTAGGGGAAGCTCCCCAAAGGCAGTCCCGACACATCATACATCTCGTGGAGGGTTATGCCAAGTTCGCCATTGGGAGTGAAGAACATACTGCTGTTCGGACAGTAAAGTTCTAAGATACCGTGGAACTGAGGGGCGTTGATCTTCAGGACGTGCTGGGTGGCTCGGATAGCCACGAACAGCTCTGAGCCCGCAAGGTTAGAGTTCTCCGTCAATACGTACTCGGTGATTTTAGACCACCAAGTGCTACTGCCAGGCGCAGAATGAATCCAGCCTGGAGCCCTGAAGTCCTTCAGAGGGAATTACCCCCCGACCCTAAAGAAGCAATGACAGAAAGTCTCCGCCACTGCAGTCGTTTCTCCCATGGGCCATTCATTGTTCAGCAAGCCAGGACGTAAGGAGACCATGCGTTTACAAGAGCGGTCCACCCCGTACCTAGCGGACGACCCTGTGAAGACCCCACAAACTACCCCATCTTGGGTAGGGGTCAGATCCCAGTTCATCGGTCTCGGGACCGCAAGCAACCGCAACTCAACGATCGAAAACCCCCTCGGTATACTGGGAAGATAGTAATGGACTCCATCCATGACACGAAGCCATTTACTCTCTCAGCAATAGAACCGAGGGGTCAGTCGCGGCATCACCGAACATAAACTAGGGCTTTTTCAGCTCCGCCCTGGCCATGTCCGTTAGCGCTGCATCAGTAATCAACTCACGCAACGTAAGATGATGCCTATCAGTCACTCTCTTGACCAACTCCTCCCGCTTATCAGCAGCAAACATAGGCACTGGATCAGGGAGAGGGAATCGGGAGGGTGCCGTATAACCCGAGTCGTCGGCAAGGCCAATAGCAACACCCTTCAGGAGGGCCTCATCAGAAAACATGGCTGCAAAACAAGGCCAAAGGGTTGGAACTGAATTCATATTTAGAATCAGAAAACTTCTAAGTCCTCCAAGCAGACAAATCTCAGCAAACAGATCCAGCCTGGCGAGACTATGTCTGCTTGGCCAGTACCGAGTTCGCCTGACAAAGGCAGAACCATCCCAACAAAGGACAAACCCGCCGGTTAGGCTAGATCCACCTGAGGATAATCGAATCCGCCTGATAAAAGACAAGACTGTCTGACATGGACTGGATTCGCCTAGTAAAGGTCGAATCCGCCTGAAAAGGGGGGAATTCACCCAAATCAGGGAAATTGCCAAAAATAGCAAAATCCACAAAAGAAGATGAACAAATAGTGCTTGTCTTCTCAATTCATCGTCATTCATCAACATGGAGTCGTTGGACTTACCCGAATACGCTCCAGAGACGCTGGCAACCGCACCAGCGGCAGCATCGCTAGAAGGACCGCCTGGGCCCTTTCTCTTCGAAGCACACTTCTTAGACTTTGGCGCCATGTCGGAGAGTCAAAAAAAACCTGAGCTTTTCTCTTTGAAAGGTTTGAGCAAGCAGAAATTTTTGAACACAGTAGTCTCCAAAAGAAGGAGACGAAGTCTATTTAAAGGTGAGACGTCTGCGGTTGAATGACATGGCCACGATCAAAATCGACGGTCCGGATCGCTCTCAGCAGTTCGATCTTCAACGGTTATAGGGAAACCATCAAAATAAAGAATGGGTCGGGCGAGTCAAATTCAGGACCTGAACCAAGATAGCATTCGCAACCGAATCTAATGGTCGGGGTCAAGACGATGGCCATGATTCAGCCTTGCGTGAGGCGCACAGAAGCGAGATTACCTTATCGAATCGCATTTAATGCGGTCTGACAAGCCTACACGGCCTTAGATGGAAAGTATGAAGCCCTTCCCGTCAGACACGTGGCTCGCAGGTTTCGAATCTCGCCCGTGGAAACAAATTTTGCCTATGGACATGTAACTCGTCACCACCATCTCAAAATTCACCCGCAAGAACGAAGTTCACCCGCGAACCCTAGACTTGTGTCGCCTGAAGGAATGAATTTTGTTTGAGATACGCTAATCGTCTATTCGGTCTAATCCACCTGCGCGCGCGAATCCCACGTGCAAATTCTCCGCTCGCCCGATTGATCAGACTCATCTGAAGCGTCGAGCTTTCAAATCGCCCCGGATAAGGCTGACTCACCCTCACAACCCAACCAGACCACAACCTGATGGTTAACCCATACCCAAGCCTCGAACGGCTCGGGTTAGGAGGGAAATCTTAGCATTAAGCCTAAGAGAAATCTCTTCGACAACTCATCGTACTGAGGGAAATAGTACGACTAGCCCGATTCAAATGGTAATCGGTAAAGGCAAGTCAAACCCATTGATAGCTGAGGGTTTGCTAAAAATCCTAAGAGAAAGCTCTCGATAACTCATCATACTAAGGGGAATAGTATAACTAGCCCGATTCAAATGGTGATCGGTAAGGGCGTATCAAACCTGTTGAAGGCTGGGGATTTACTAAAAATCCCAAAAGAATCAATCACGCAAGGGGTAATATACGCATAAAAAAACATGATTCCATTCATAGCTAACTTAACAATACATTTGAAAGTTATGAAGATACATTCATGCTGAAAACAAAGAACGAGCCCTAAAATATCGACCCTCTCGGTCGAACCTACACTAGCTCAATAAAGGAGGCAAGGGCAGCTTCAGTGGCGACTATCCTCCTTGTCTGATCTGCCTGGGCCTGATTCCCCGCCTCCCTTCGAACCTCAGCCCGTAGTAAGGCTTCCAAGAGTGTTAGACGTGACTCAAAGCCGAGAATATTGACCAGACAGCGCGAGACCTCTCGAGCCTCACCCATACACTTGAGAGCGGTGACGCAGTCCATCAAGAAGGGCTTGAAATCTATGTAGGTTCCCCAGCCAAGGCGAGTGATGGAAACCGCTTGCCTCATGACATTTTGCAGTTGCCTGAGAATGCCCTGTGCAGATCTGGAACTCGGAGAGACCGCTTCCTGACCGGCTCGAACCGCGGTAATAGGTGGGATCAAAGGGATAACCCCTTCGTCGGGAAGAGGAGACTGAGGAGGCCGCTGAGGGGAAGCATAGGCGCATTCCTCCTCCTCGTCGTCCAAAATAATGATGGGCTCGGGCTCGATAGCCTGCCTCTTCCCCTTTGAAGCATATGTCCCCGATCCTAAAGCCATTTCGGATCTTAGTGGTCTAGGCTTTCTCTAAGAAAACTTGAGCGAGAGAAATTACGAGTGCAGTGACCCTCCTGCAAAAGAGAGGGGTCCACGCTATATACATAAGATCTCTTTGAAGCATATGGTTTCGATTATGCAATTTAAATCGAACGACCGCGAGCAGGGCGGGACATTTAGAATTCTGCGCGGATGGTCAGGATCTAGTAGTTCCAAGAAACGATCCCCATTGAATTGACGGCTAAAAACACCATCGAATCCATGTCTTGAAGCGAGCGCGCGAAGACGAGGTGTTGTTTTAATTGACGAATGCGGGAATTTCCCCTACGGACGCGTGGCCTGCCCTCATGTGCCTATCTTTCGTTAGGAGAGACCCAACTCTAACGACACTAATCTCGTCTTCGGGCACTTGCACCGCTCGGGTTCACCCAGAAGCCTCGACCTAGCCGAGGGAGCCAAATTCGCCCTAACTCATCAGGAACCTCTTTATTCAAAGTATTCCAGACCACATGCAAGTTGGTTTATGTCTAAAAACTTTGAAGGGGGTCTTGTAGACAGTAAAAATTACCTTTGCAGATAAAACATGAAATCCGCCTGCGTATTCAAGCCACCCGCACAGCATAGAAATTAGGCTCACCCATGGGCTTGGCTCGCTGGCACGAGCCAAGGCCACGCGATCACCAAATTCACCTACATCGGGTGACCACAGACTCGCCCTTATGCTCAACTCCCCCGTACGAGCCAAGATCATCCAAGCGACTGAAACTCGCTTGCTGACTTGACTCACTTGCACGAGTCAAGAGTCGAATTTGCCTGCAAATGGTAAGCTCGCCAAACTCGCCAGAGTACTTGGCAGCCGCTATACCACGTACAGGGATGGGCCTTCCCACTTCCCGTGACGTGAAAGGAAGGAGCACAGTATTCTAAGCCCATCAAGTGGCCATTCACGGTACTAGTGGCTAGTCAAATCCTTACAGTTGTTGGACACCGCCGCTATACTTAACTCGCCTGCACGAGTCAAGTTCGATCAAGCAGCCAAGGTTTGCCTGAACGACCAAACAAACCGCCAAGCAATCAACAAACTTGCCAAACTCACTCGAGTATTAGGCAGCTATAGTATCATGTACATGAGTGCGTCTTCCTATTTCCCACAACGTGAAGGGGGAAAGTACAGTGCTCCGAGCCCCTCAAACGGCCACTCATGGTACAAGTGAGGAGCATGGTATCTCCTAACAGTACATGGTCATATCCCATGATTTAAGGAGTGGCCACGCCGTCTCTCCTCTATTTAAGAACCTCTCCTGGCTACAAAAAAGGGGTTCGGTTGGCTCATAGATAATTGATTAAATCAATCAGTTAGCTGAACCGTAGCTCTCAACTCTCGACGGAGTTGACGACAAGCTCTTTGCATGACCTTTGCACTGTAACATCCTCTCCTAGCTTTAGGTCCTGACCACCATCGAACCCAAAAACTCGAACTCGACTAGCACAAGCTCCTACTGCGTACCGAAGCTCGCCAGCAACCTCGGTTGAATCGTCCAAGGAAAACAGACTCGATGCGAGAACCGAGCGAGGCGTCCTATCGCTACCAAAGTCCCCATGTTAAACAAGGATGGTATTCCCTCTGCTTCTGTTGTAATCTTGATTCATTAGTTTATAATAAGCTATTCTTATCAATACAAACGAAATCCCTATTTCGGGAAATTTACACCTACAATTGTATGTTGCAAAAGAACATGTTTTCAGATTAATAAAGATCACCCACGTTTTCCTAAGTGCAGATTTTGAACTGGTGTTTAGTATAACAAGAATTTCAAAAGAAAAACAATTGTTTTTGAAGATTTCGTCATATATATGCATGTTTTAAATTGTTTCTTTTTGTTTATAGTGTTAGACTGTTTATACATGTTCCAGATATGTTAAATCACATGCATAGGGTTGCTAGTATATATAAACATCACACGAAGATCAAGATCGATATCAGTTAGAACAAAAACCTAAAAATAGGATTTTTCTGCTTTGCGGTCGACCACGGGTAGCGTGACGGTCGATCGCATATCGTGCACAGATCGGATTTCAGCTTCTGTCTTGATCGCTGTAGACCGCGCTGGGCATGGCCGTCGACCATCGATCGCGGTCGACCATGCATGGCGTGATGGTCGATCGCTGGGGAGCACAGAAACATAGCGAGTTTTTGTTCTTGGTGTGGTCGATCGTGCTGGGCGTGGCGGTCGACCGCGAGTCAGTTTTCTACCCTATTTTATTTTATGCATACGTCGTGTGGCTGGCTAGATTTCTGGATTTTTTTGGTATTGTTAAGCACAGAGAATTGTGTTCACGAGTTGACTACAGACAGGAGGTTTTGTTTATTTTTCACCGAGACATGAGAGTGAATAGTATATAGATGTTTTTAATTTGAAATTCATTGTAGTCCATGTGTTGGATGCCTATCTATTACGACCTATGTGTTGGACCTCGATCATATAGTCCATGTGTGGGACATTTGCTCATTTCAGTCCATGTGTTGGACATGTAGCTTTGCGGCCCATGTGTTGGACCTATGTTATTTATAGTCCATGTGTTGGACCTACCCCATGTGCAGTCCTTGTATTGGGCTTTATTATATTACAGTCCATGAGTTGGACATTGGTTACATGCAGTCCATGTATTGGACATTCAGTGAATTTTGCCTTATCTAACATATGGTAGAGGAAGTTCAAGAGTTGAACCAGTATTCTGATATTTGATAGGATATTTTGAGATAGTTCGAAATGGAGATTTTGCTCCAAGTTATAGTTGGATTTGATTGTTAGCTATTTACAATATGAGCTTATGGAATGGTTGAGACTTCCACGCACATGTTGTAAATTTATAAATATCAAACTACCATTTTTTATTTCAGATTTGATGCTATGACTATCTATATGTATTATCAGTATTTTTTAATCCAACTAGCCCTTCCCTTGGGGTTGGTTGAGATGTTACTCGCTATAGCGCTTTGACGCTCGTTGTTTCCCCACTTTCAGGTAATGAGCCAGGTGCACGGAGAGCCGTAGCTTGATGGATTTGCTCTAGTTATTACTTATAGATATTTTATTAGCAGATTTTGTTTAGGACTCCACGACGACTTGGTTTATGAACATTGAGATGTTATTTCTAGTTTTATAAAGGTAAGGTGCCTTATTGTCATGTCCTTTGTTCTATGTCGAGACGGTTGTACTCAGTTCAGATATTGTTCCTTTTTCTGAGATTCTTTTGATTTATATCAGTGGTGGTCATTTCTTTTAGAATATCTGTTGTTTAATATTTCTGTCGTACATTTTCTTTTGCCTGTTTGTATTTACACCCATTATTGATTCCACTTGATAGATACTTATTGTGATGGTGAAGCATGTTTTTTTGCACGGTGTAGTGCATGGCAGGTTTGACATTCTTGGTTTTACCTCGGACTGCAGCCTTGTTGAAACGAGGAGCATTGCAGTAATTTATTTTTCTAAGTTAGTTAGAGAGAGATTGCTGTGAGAGATTGTATTCATTCTTTTCCTAAGTCAGTTAGGGAGATTAATACAAATTTTATTCTTAATTTTCTTGCAATTTTTCAACAACCATTAAGAATTTAAGATGCATGCCTAAGATTTGAGAAAGCCAAGAGTGGAGAGATTTGGGAGAAGAATGGTGGCTTTCGTGGGTTTTGTGTGTTCTGATTTTGTTTCCCAAACACGACCCAAACCCGAGCCCTTAATCAAATTAAAAATAGCACAAATTTCTCGATATCTTCAAAGGGATATACCGGCTATATTTTTTATAATAGTTGATATATCAAAAAAATTATGAAACAAAAGAAAATGATATAAAATATAATCGAGATAAAATCTTTAACCTAGTATATTGGTCGACATAACAATTTATCGATGATATTTAATACAATGCCTATAAGAGCAAATACGTAAAAGTTAGATATTAGTTCATTGAATTTAAATATCCAATAATTCTATGTCATTCCCTCAAAATTTTAAAATTGCTCATAATTTAAGGGATTAATATCAAATTATTAAAAATTTGAGGGAAAAATTATAAATAAGCCATATTTAAAAGAAGTGTTAATTTTTAAAAAAACCCTCTCAACTATAAGGATTGTGTTTAAAAACCCACTCAACTGATACAAGTTGACAAAACCCCCTTATTATGAGGGGTGTTATGGATTACTCCTCTCAATTTTTGTGCAATTTTAGAAAAGGCCCCTTAACTATAGCGTGTCTCATAAAAACTTCCCTAATCTTTTACACTTTTATCAACAAACCCCCTTAACATAATTACTTCAATATGTGATTTGGACAAAATACCCTCTTGAAGAAAACCATTTTTGTTAAAAAGAAACCCTCAACCGATAATAAAAGGACCACAACCAATTTACTATTCTTTTTCCCTCTGTATCACCTTCTTTTCTTTTATCTAGCAAAAATTAAGATAATTCTTTTATGATTAATGGATATTTTAGTCTTTCCAAGTCAAGAACTATAGACGGTTGAAATATTCACCTAGGCTAATGTTTAGTATGGATCCAAGAAGTGAACGATCATGGGCTTAATACTTCGAATGGGCCCAAAACCTAGCCTCAACAAGTTGTAACAAAGGTCACTTAACAAAATATGCGAACCTCCTCAAGCAGCCCATCTCGGCTCGACCTGAGCAAGTCAAAAATGGGTCAACCCTCAAACAGCTGTAATTGACTTGCGATGCAGCTCATCTTGGCTTGAATCGACCAAGTCAAGAGTGGGTCAACTCCCAATTCACACCCTAGGTCAAGTAAAAAGGCATCATTAGTCAGCCGAATTATGAGTCAAATTCTGTGCTAAATTCGAACTCTCAAAAAAGTTTGTCAATCAATGAACTTTGCTCATAACAACCTAAGTGAGCCACATTATCCACAGTTCCGAAGAAGGCTCGTCCATGTCCAAATAAGCATTGCCCAAACGTCTTCAGCGAACTTCGTTAAATCAGCGAACGCAGTCAAACAGCCGTTTGAAGGCTATTTTCAAGGGAATAACTGCTTGCTACTATTTCCTATTTTGATAGCCACTTAATCCACAATTAAAGGCCATTAACTCTCTCTTTTAATTTATAAAACACAAGTCAAAAAACGAGCAACCTAGACGGAATTTTCTGTCTATGTTGCTTACGATTCCGTCTAGTTTTATCTATCTAGGTGCCATTCCATCTAGGAAAGTCCATCTAGAATAATTCTGTCGAGTTTGGCTCAAACTAGACGGAATTCTGTCTAGATAGATCAAACTAGATGGCAAGTAACATAGGTAAAATGTGAAAAATCATCTAGGTTGCAACCTAGACGGAACTCCTTCTAGATTAGCAACATAGATGGAATTCTGTCTAGGTTGCAACCTAGACTGAATTCTATCTAGGTTGCATTCCTAGATGGATTTCCGTCTAAGTTACAATAATGGCAACCTAGACAAAATTCCGTCTAGGCTAGTGCAACCTAGACGAAAATTCCATCTAGGTTGCTTTTTTCCCAGCAAAAAAAATAATTAGTTTTAAATATCAATTCCTTGTACATTTAATTACAATTATGATATACACATGATTACATCCAGCCAAATATAATCAAAGTTTATATCAAGTCCATCCATAACCAAATATAATCAAATATCATATTTAATATACAGATCTTACCATCCAATCCAAAATATACATCCAACAATTCCATCCAATAAATACATCTAACAATCTGTACCAATCTCCACTTCAGTAAAAAATTAAATTATCTGAATATTTACAACATATACACTAGCAATACTAAGTCTATCCATAACACGAGATGAATAAGATAGAGTACACGATATGAATAAAAGTAGAGTGCTATAACAAATAAAAAACTGTTCATTGCATTAAAAAATAAAAAAAACCTCACATCTCGTCGTCGTCGGAAACATCTCTATCCCTCATACGAGGATGGGTGTTGCTCCCTCCAATATCTCCAGTCTGAATGTCCAATTGAATAATAATTTAGAGTTATGTAAAGTTTGATAACATATTAAACATAGAGCATTTATTAAATATACTAGTATGCTGCTCTGTATTATTAAACATATTAAACAAAACATTTTAGAATTATGTAGTGTTTGATAACATATTAAACATCAATGGTTTATAAATATAAGAAAAAAATAAGATACATGAGTGCTGCTCTGCCCAACGCTAAAATTATCGACACCCGAGCTTATGAGTCGTATGATACTACCAAACAGACTAGATGGGATCACACCTACCAAATAATCTACAACGTAAGATATGATATCGTCCATCGAGTGGCCCTCCTCGCAACTCTGCTCATCTCTTTAGTCACCTGAGCATGCAGCTCCGGGTCAATCTTGTCGAACAAATACGCAAAGACACGTATGTTTACGGTGAAAGTTGGTTTCTTCATTGAGGTATTCATTACAACTTCAGTCGTTATAATAAAAATAAAAAAAGATAGTCTTTTTATAAGACTCTTACACAATGAAAATAAAAAATTACAACTCTCATCAAAACAAACACAACGGATGTTTATCACCGCTGTTTGCGTGAGATCTTTGCCTGTGCCGGGGATATTGATATCCGTGGACTGCATACGGATCGGATCCGGTTGACATAAGTATTTGATCAGAGCTCCTACTTTACAAAGGAAGTATTCACTAAAGTACTGATATCGACCAAGCGAAATCAGTACTCTTCTCGAGATTAATACCAAGCCTAATCTCAAGGAATTAGGGGACGGGGTTCAGATCTCTCGAAATCTACTCTTTATGCACCAGAAATCACCAAGATCTGCTATCCTTCACTAAAATTCGTGGCTCTTGGCTCTGAAGTTTGACAGTACCTCCTTGTCTTGATAATAATTCGTCCCCTATAAAATGAGCCCCTAGGCCTGTATTTATAGGCTTCGGTTGGGTGTATTTGGATAAGAATAAGTGATTTAGACTTATCTTTAGTTAATAACGGCCTAACCATATTTGTAGATAATATCCAATCAGTTAGGAAGCTCTGGAACGAACAAATTCCTAGAAAACAGCAACAGAACCGTCGAAAACGCATTTGAGGGTCGAAACTATGCGACACGCGCTACTGACCCGCAAGGGGCGTGGGTCAGCCGTGGCTGACCCGTGTGGGCGCGGGTCGATGCGGGCTGACTCGTGCCGGTCAGCTACCGCTGTCCTACGTTGGCATGGGAGTTTTGGCCTTTTGCTAAACTCTTTGGTGTTTTCTGATTTTTTGGGACTTATATTTTCTGTCGTTTTGCATATTTGGTCGTCTTGTTGATTTGTATGCTTCGTTAACTTGTTTCATGTGCTCGTTAGCTTCTTTATGGCACTTGGAGCTGATCGACGCGCATGAGCTGACTGACGAGCGTGATTGGTCACTTAGAGTTGACCGACATGCGCGAGCTGACTGACGAGTGTGAAGGCCAATTGGAGGTGGCCAGTGAGCGCACGAGACATAGTTGGTTTACCATTTTGGTTCATGCACTTGTCAACGTCATATAATTTTCTTAGACTCGGTAACAACGTTCGTCATCTTCTCTCCGTCTCGAGCTGTGTACGGATACCTATAGGTATTTTTAGACGCCTACAGATACCCCTCCAAAGTATTTTAGACTCATTCTTTTATAAAAGAGTCTGGAATACTTTAGATAAGATAGGCTCTTTCCTCAATCTCGTAGAGGGACCTGTGAACTGTTTTAATTCTTGACTTCTTCAGCCTTCAGTCTATTCAGTGTTTTGTCGAATAGATAAAGTTTTTCCGATGCTACATTTATCGTCTGACCGTTGTCGAAATTTTGAACTGAAGTTGATGCGTAAGTTTCTGAATTTAGCTCGTGTTATTGAGTTGACTTTGAACTGATCATCTTCATCAGAAATTTATATCTAAATGCGATTGAACTCCCTGGAATCATCCTTTACCTTATTTTGGTGAAATTACTAATGTGTTGACCAGCATCGACCTTTACTGTAGTGCGCTGACTGGCGTTATCTTTTGCTGTAACACGTTGACCATCATTAACATAGTTTATACTCGTACATTTGTTGGAGTCTATACAGTTTAAGCTCTTAAGGCGTTGGAGCGTGGCAGTCCTAAATGTTAGGGTTGTAGGACCAACTATTAAAGCTTATTCATCTGTAGTTATGGATATTATCCTGAGGTTGTTAGATGCTCAAGTCACGAGACCGACTAATGAAGCTGATGCGTCAGTGATTATCGCTTTTATAGAATTTTTTGGCAAACTCTTAGCCATCAATGGGTTTGATGAGCCTTTATCGACTACCGTTTGTGTCGGGCTAGCATACAGATTGTTTAAATCCGTTTTGCATGTAACATTGTGCTAAAAGAGTTAACACTTTTAGTGCTATGATATTGAATACGTAGACTTCGTCTTTCTCCTGTGAAAAGACTAAACAACAACGTATATCAGACGTAGACTTAGGATTTTTGATAAATCCTCTGCCTTCAACGGATTTGATGTGCCTTTACCGAATATCATTTGAATCGAGCTTGCATGCAGATTGTTTAAGTCTGTTCTGCATGTAATGTTGTACTAAAAGAGTTAACCCTTTCAGTGCTATAATAGTAAATACGTAGACTTCGTCTTTCTTACGGGAATAGACTACCCGGTAACGTATGTTAGGCGCTGAATAATCTTTACTTAGGATTCAGGATAAAAGTCCCCAGACCCGAATTCTGGTATCTTCTTCAATCGGTGAAAGACTAAACCGGCAATGCGTATTAGGCGTAAGCTTATCTCTATTTAGGAGTCAAGATAAAGTTCCTCGTGCGTGTAAGGCACGGATTTTGGCGTTATGAATAACAACCTACCATAATATTGAATATATGAGTTTTTGTCCTTTTTATGGCAAAAGACTAACCGACAACACGTGTTAGGTACTGACTTATCCCTATACTTAGGCTTTGGGATAAAAGTCCCCAGACTCGGATTCTGGTGTCTTCTTTAATTGGTGAAAGACTAAACCGGTAACGTGTGTTAGGCCATTGACTTATCCCTACTTAGGATACGGGATAAAATTCCCCGTACGTGTGAGGCACGGATTATAGTGTTATTAATAACAATCTGCCACAATGTTGAATATGTTGGTTTTTGTTCTTTTAACGGTAAAAAACTAACCGGCAACGCGTGTTAGGCATTAACTTATCCCTACTTAGGCTTCGGGATAAAATTCCCCGTACGTGTAAGACACGGATTATGAAAATTAAATAAGCGGTGTCTTCTCTTGGGGCAAAAGACGAACCCGATACTGAAAAGGAAGAATTTTATATTCTGTCTCCAGTCGTAAAGGAAACTCAAATTAGGATCTCCACTTCGAGAATCCAGGCAGGTGAAACTAAGAGTGGGATCTCCACTCCGAGAATCGAAAAGATTCAGATAACCCTAACTTTTATAGGATTGGTTAGCTGACCTGAAAATGAAATTCCTACTTCAACCCTAACTTTTATAGGTTTGACCGAAGGGGAAAGAGTGGAAGCCTTTCGCTTATCGAAAGGGGAATTCTGATTTTGGCCTTAACTGTTTACAGGTTTGACTAAGTGGAGGTTTGAGACAATCCTGACTTTTATAGGTTTGATCGCTCAATCTAAAAGTGGACCTCTTGTTCATGGAATGAATCAAGAGGGGATTTTGGTTGTGGTCCTAACTGTAGGAAGGTTTGACCGAGTGAGGAGTTTTGAGACAATCCTGACTTTTATAGGTTTGATCACTCAATCTAAAAGTGGACCTCTCGTTCATGGAATGAATCGAGAGGGATTTTGGTTATGGTCCTACCGATATGAATGTTTGACCAAGTGAATAATGAGAGTGGGAGTATAAATTACCGTGGGAGTGTTGATTCGTACAAATCACTCAAAGGGGGTTCCTAGTGTTAAGTGACAAATGCTTAACACGGAGGGGTTTGATGATCGTCAATAATCAGGAGATTAAAATTTCGAGTACTATGTCCGGACTCTAACAATAGGAGTGTTGAGTGCACAAATGTAGCGGGAGTTTGAGTGAGAGTTTCTTATTCATCACCTTCTTGTAGTGACCGGGTTATCCCTAAGAATACACTATATAGAATTCTTTCGGGAACTGCCCGTTACATGAATCATCCAACCCCAGCTGTTTTTTGCAAAACTGGGTCTAATATTAAACTCAGTTACGTGATCGGGTTATCCTTAAGAATATTATATATAAAATTCTCCAGGAACTTCCCGTCAAAGGTAGGAAACAGTTTAGACTCATATACCTATTGGAGTATCTGGGAGTAGTTTAACCTCATATACCGGTAGGAGGAGTGAGAAGCAGTTGATACTCGTATACTCTTCGGAGTGTTGCCATTCTCATTTGGCTTATCCCAACATTATGATGTCGGCTTCAATCAATATTTGTAGGGGTGAGCACGGTTCGGTCCAAACCGAAAAAACCGACCGAACCGAACCGAAATCAAGAGTTTGGTTCGGTTTTACTTATATGACAGTTCGGGTCGGGTTGAAATCTTTTCAACCCGAAATAACCGAACCGACCGATAATAATTAACATAAGTCTGAACTCTGAAGACCCGACCCGTGAATGTGAATCCCTTCCCTCACATTTCATCACCTAAACCCTAGATCTCATTCCCAATTTCAGCCGCCGCTCCCAGATTCCCTTCCCACTCGTCGCCCGATCGTCAGTTCCTCTCTCAGTTCCTCAGTTCCGTCCGTTCGTCGACCCCTCAGTTCGTCAACCCCTCAGTTCGTCGTCATCCGCCGCTCAGCAATTCGCCGCCAATCCGCCGTTCTCTCACTCTCTGTCCACCTCTCCTCAGTTCGTCAACCCCAGAGTCTGAGAGACCCGATCCGCAATTCGTTGACTCCGACTCTCCTCAGTTCCTCAGATCCGCCGCTCTGCACTCCGCAGTCTTCATGGGGACACCCGAGGCTGAAACATCTCCTCCGGATCTATCTCCGGCTTTGGGGACACCCGTCACACCCACACCCATGGCCGAGGCAGAGGTATAAACTTAAATTACCCTCTTTCGGTGTTGAATGTGATGTTCATGATTGCTAGGATATTTTTTAGACACCTTCATCTTCAAAGTCATTAAGGCGGTGATGGATTGCACTTCATTAATTTTAGGCTTCAACTTAATACTCAGAAAACCACGTCTTCTAAATTCCATTTACTGTTCTGATTAAGCTGAGTGCAAATTCCTCCCAACTATTTTCATGAGTCTGATAAGAGTTGGAATATTGATCGTTATGTCTGCATCATTATTTGTAAATGCTTGTTAAAATGTCTACCCTTTCTATTGTGCATGATTGGATTCTGAGCTGTTTGAGTATGCAGAAATGCAGCGTTCGACATTGATTGTATTTCTTTGTCCGTATCTGATTCGATCTAGTAATAATTAACTAAAAACTATATTGAATCCCCTATTTGATCTATTTATATTCAGCAGTGAGTATAAGTGAATTTTATGGGCTATCACACTGGAAGTGAGATAATTATGGACATGATCATCAAACAGGTATTGACTAGCACATGTTGGTCCATTTTGTATGAGTTAAATTGAAACATTGAATGAATGGACTAATGAATGAATGCTAGTAGATGTGGGATCCCACATGTTATTGTTAAATTCCCACATCTCACCCATATAATGAGGCAGAGGTATACAGGGACTTTATGATATTCTTAACACACACATAGTTTTGATTGAATCCACGTTGTGATCTTCAAAGTCAAGTATACAGGGACTTTATGATATTCTTAACACAC
>BQKN01000540.1:24983-36149 GCA_022839385.1 Asparagus kiusianus
ATGATATTCTTAACACACACATAGTTTTGATTGAATCCACTTTCATCAACAGGTAGTTCTTTGTAATGGTACAGGGTACTTGACTTGTGACTTGCTTTATCAAATTTCTCATATCATCAAATTTGATATTTTATTACTGTTTTGAGAAAGTTCTACTCAACAATTTTATAAACCTATTATTGTTTCATTCTTGTTTATCTCCTGTATGAAACCTTTAATATTTCAATATGTAGCAAAGACCCTCTTATTCTTCGATAACAAAGATGATGACATTTTCAGTTTTAAGTGATAACTGTATAGTGGTTGTTTTCATGAAAGTTGTTGCCTTGTTGGATTCATACTTTATTATGATGTGGTGTACATTGCTGGAAGTTGTGGATTCATACTTTATATCTGTAGCAGCAAGATTGATGCAATTTCAATTTTAGGGACAAGATTGTATATTATTAGTAGTGGTACATAATTTTGATAAAAATCATAATTTTGCTTTTATACATATTAGTGTGTTAAAAAGTTAAAAACCCTAATTCAGTTGAATTGTTGAAATAATCTGCAGGCTTCTCAAAAGGAGAATCCTAATGTAAATGCAAGTCAAGTTGATTCTAATCAATCTACACAAGGCTCTCAGACTTTGACTAAAAGGAAAGCAATAAAAGAAAGATCGGAGGTATGGGATCATTTTACTAAGTTTAAAGATAAAAATGGTGACCCAAAAGCAAAATGCAAGTATTGTGAAAAAGTGTATTTTGCACATTGTAAAAAAAATGGTACTACAGCTCTTCGCAATCACATGGAGTCTTGCAAAAAGCATCCACATAATGTCGACACTCGACAGAAGTTATTAAATTTACATGCAAATCGTGACTCACAAAGTGGATCTAGTACGAAAATGGGAACCCTTGGTAGTTGGAGTTATGATGAAGGAGCCATAAGAAAAGCCCTCAATTATTTTATCATTTTGGAAATGGAGCTCATGGAATGCCATTGGAGGATGATTGGGTTAATGTGAGAAGGTTATGCATTTTGCTTGAAAAATTTTACAAGCTAACATTACTTGTTTCAGGTTCCTCATATGTGACAAGTAATTTTTTTCTTCAAGAAATTGGTAATGTTGCTTGTGATTTGCAAAAATGGAGATTGTCTGATGATGCATCATATGCTAGAATTGCTAATAAAATGACAGATAAATATGAGAAGTATTGGGGAAGTTGGGAGAAGACGAACATGTTGATTTACATTGCGGCGCTTGTAGATCCACGAAATAAAGAAGATTTTGTGACTTTTATTCTTGAGCTTACATATGGTGAGAAAGAAAGTGTTGATAAGTTAAAATTCATCAAAGATGCTGCATTTGCATTATTCAATGACTACAAGATTAAATATGGAACTGAAATAAATGCAAGTGAGCAATCAATTGGTGCTTCATCTAATAATATTGACAGTGGTGATGTTAATCAAATAACCGATGTAAGAAGTCAGTTTAAAAGGTTGAAAGCCGCCAAAGGAAGTGTCGAAGCAAAATCAGAGTTGGAAAAATTTCTAAGCGAGGATGTTGAAGCCGATCAAAGTAACTTTGATATTTTAGCTTATTGGAAAGTTAATAGTGCAAGGTTCCCAATTCTCTCTCGGATGGTTCGTGATGTATTGGCTATTCCAATCTCCACAGTTGCTTCTGAATCTGCTTTTAGTACAGGTGGCCGAGTACTTGATCCATTTAGGAGCTCATTGACTCCGAGAATGGTACAAAGCCTAGTATGCACTTCCGATTGGCTTCGAAACTTGTTGGCTACGCCGGGTTCGAGCAAAATTTGCTTTGAAGAAGATTTGGATGCTCTTGAGAAGTTGGACATAGGTATTTATCATTTATGTTTTTGTATGTTAAATGATTTGATTTTTATTAACTTTTTATTTGTTTATCTTTCAGATTTGGGCAAGCTTTCAATTGAACCAACAATCACGGATTTGTAAGAGCTTTCATGGAAGAACACAGGTAAAAATAAAGTTGTGATCTTTATGAATTAAATTTCATGGGCATACATTCGCGAAGAATCAATTGACAATTACGCATTTAACAATGGCAGAAACAAGTTGCATCAATTATTTTATTTTCGCTATCCAAACTTTTCTCATATTCTTTCTAAACCATGACTGATTTCTTTATACATCCTCAATTTTCCTTCCAAGTTTTTGAACATGACTAAAAGAATTATATCGATCACAGCTTATGAAACTAGAGGATATAAATAGCGAGAACTATGTTTCTATATGTATAGTTTGTGATCAATAATGTTAATTGCATTGTTCATGTCAATTAGGACTTGTTTGGTGAAGTTCAATAATTAGGACTTGTTTGGTGAAGTTCAATAAGATATACTCGAGCCTGATAACGTCTGGTTTTTGGCTTATGGCAGGAAGAGTGGGAGAACTGACAGTCGCCATCACTAATCTATTTTGGGAGGATGTTACGGAAGGGCCTGAAATGCTCCGGACACCTGTTCCTTACAAAGAGTTGCAGATATCATTTATGTTGACAATGTATTTTTGATACCTCAGTTGTATGTTGCCTCAAGTTAGAAGTGCTGTAAATCACATTGTTGCTGTGTTTATTTGCTTGGATGCTTGGATATAAACTCTTGGGACAAGCAATATTTGTGCTTTTGATTGTTATAGTTGATGAAAGTTAGAACCGAACAAACCGAACCGAACCGCACCGAACCGATTTGTAACGGTTCGGTTCGGTTTTGAATTATAGGTGGTTCGGTTCGGTTGTTCAAATTTTGATAAAAACCGACCCGAACCGAACCGTGCTCACCCCTAAATATTTGGATGCTATTCTAGAGAGCGAAGCAAGCCTTGGTTGGATGAAGGATCCTCCTGTGGTACGAACAGTACTTTGGATCCGAAGTATTGTTAGCTTCCTCCTGATTTGCGATAGGTGGTAGCTTGATCTTGTTGTTCTCAAGGAGGGATTCGAAAATAGCTGGAACGTCTTCGTCCTTAAAGGAGTACTCTTTTTGGAGTCTAGGGTCTGAAGTCTTTTGCTGTCTTCGGGGTTGTTGTTGCGACGTCTGATTAACGTCATCAACTACTGCAGGTGCCTTCCCCTTACCATGGGAGACGAAGCTTAAGTTCGAAGGGTTAGCCGTCGGTTGGCTTCTTTCGACTTTCTTCCTTCTGAGGAAGCGTTCGGCCTGCTCTCCGCACACCTTCAACTCTTTCTAGATATTAAACGGTGCTACTCCCATAACTTCCAACATGTCCAAAGAGAGATTATTGTGACAAGTTTGGAGGATGAAGTCCTCTATGATCGGATCTCGGTAGTTCATCGTCTTATTCCAGAAGCGCTTGATGAAGTCATCGACCATCTCGTTGTCTTCCTGTTTCTCATCGAAGAGTGTCCTGATTGACACCTCAGCATCATCATCAAAGAAGTGAGCAAGGTATAGGTTCTCCAAGTCATCCCGGCTGTTGATACTTATAGGCTTGAGATGGCGGTACCAATTGAAGGCGGGCCCACGAAGGGTGCTAATGAATGACCGGACCATCAAAGGCTCGTTGCTAGAGATCACTCCTAAGTAGGACTTGAAATAAATCAAGTGTTGAGTGGGCGAATCCTTCCCATCAAATGATGTGAAGTTAATCAGGCTGAACTTCGCCAGATACGGGATCGATTCCCATGATCTTAGGTAGGGATACGGAATATCGGTCTTCTTCACCTCTCGAGCGAACATCAGAGCATTGATTTTGCTCTTGAGATCTTTCATCTTCTCATCCTCATCTGTATCATGCTTTGGACGATTTCTAAGAGGAGCAACGTGACCACTCCCGACATTATCATCTTCGGTGGGACCACCCCCAATATTGTTATCTTTAGTGGGGCTACCCCTCGCATTCTGGTCAACGGGAGGGTTTTTAGCATTAAGATGTTCATCCACATCTAAATCGCTAGCTGCTTGGCTAACATTATTACGACGACTTGATTCACCTATGTAATTCAACAAGGCTCGGATCTGTTGGTCATTATGCTCTTCTTTCATCTGCATCATAGCTATTTCCATTTTGAACTTGAAGCTTTCTTTCTGCTTAGCCAATGCATCCTTGATGATTTTGGCTATTTGCTCAGTGTTGATCATAAACGCCTCACGAGATTGTCCTGAGCTAGACACCATATTATCAGAAGTGACTGGAGTTAGCATCTGTTGCTTCATCATCCGAAGATAATCCCCTCTGCATTCTCTGGTAATCCCTTTGTCTAATGGTTCCCGATCGTAACCGGGTTAGACGATGTGATATGAGCGGGTCAGAACTAGAAGGTCAAGTTGACTTTCCTCTATCAACCATGTTAATTATGACTTCTGGAAGTTCCTCATCTTGAACGGCTGATCATTTATTGCGAAAACGCTTTGGTTTGGGCTTGGATATTCCGGTGAAGATTCTTTCAAATACTAAAACTCTCTCCGGGGTAGGTTTGGGACAACAACATTCTGACAACACTGCCTTGATAATTTTGGTCCACGGACAATGAGAGTCTGCTTCTCGGTTACTCCTTTTTTGAGACTTGTTCATACCCCCAACCCGATAGTACAACTCAGTAGTCTGATGACTGGAGCAACCCATCGTGTGTTGGCACGACCCCCCAGGTATAACGTCGTAGTCAGACGAGTATGCTTTCTTCTGGGATGCTTTGCTAGTATCTTCAGGAGTCACATGTTTGAGGCTACATTTTCGTGAGCGTAGGATCTTAACAGGTTACTGGACTTCAACACGCAATCCAACACAGTCAGTTACAAGGATTTTCTCATCATGCGATCTCCTCCATTGCTTAGGAGGATGATTACAACCCCTAACGTGATAAATCGCTCAAGATTAGTTCAATGGGCCCAAGCGCTCTTTGACTGGAGTTTTACCTCGATCATCATATGAAGGACCAAGGCAATCTGTGATCTTTATCTTAAAATTGGACAAATCCACGTTATCGTAGAGCTTTACTGGAGGCACATGATCAATTGAAGTAGGGGCGGAACTCGATAGAATCAAAAAAATAGGTGCAGAATGTCTCCTATCTTAGCCCTGGCGCGGGTTAGACCTTAGTGACCTGCGATTGGGTGGGTCAGTCTTGAGTGACCCACGGCTAGGAGGGTCAGACTTGAGTGACCTATGATTGGGAGGGTCAGACTTGAGTGACCCATGGCTTGGAGGGTCAGACTTGAGTGACCCGGCGCTTGGAAGGTCATACTTGAGTGACCTGGGGCTTGGAGGTTCAGAATTGAGTGACCTGCGGCTAAGAGGGTCAGACTTGAGTGATCCGTGGCTTGAAGGGTTAGACTTAAGTGACCCATGGTTAGGAGGGTCAAACTTGAGTGACCCGCGGCTTGGACGGTCAGACTTGAGTGACCCACGGCTAGGAGGGTCAGACTTGAGTGACCTGCATTTTTTAATCTTTTCGGTGGCCATCTTGGACTTTGGCCTCCATACTTTGTGCAGTCTTGGTGGCTTCTTTTCCACCTCTTCCTTCTGTAATTTTTTGGCTTCTTGCATAAGGATTCTCGTGTGCGCGAGCAATATGCGGTGTTTCTGGATTCGCTCCTCAAGTGTTGAATGGGTCAGACCTTGGTGACCTGCGATTGGGTGGGTCAGACTTGAGTGACTCGTGGCTAGGAGGGTCAGACTTGAGTAACCCATGATTGGATGGGTCAGACTTGAGTGACCCACGACTTGGAGGGTCAGACTTGAGTGACCCGGAGCTTGGAGGGTAAGACTTGAGTGACCCTTGGTTAGGAGGGTCAGACTTGAGTGATCCGCGGCTTGAAAGGTCAGACTTGAGTGATCCGCGGCCAGGAGGGACAGACTTGAGTGACCCGTAACTTGGAGGGTCAGACTTGAGTGACCCACGGCTTGGAGGATCAGACTTGAGTGACCCATGATTAGTAGGGTCAAACTTGAGTGACTCGTGGCTTGGAGGGTCAGACTTGAGTGACCCATGGCTAGGAGAGTCAGACTTGAGTGACCCGTATTTTTTAATCTTTTCGGCCGCCATCTTGGACTTTGGCCTCCATACTTTGTGTAATCTTGGTGGCTTCTTTTCCACCTCTTCCTTCTGCAATTTTTTGGCTTCTTGCACAATGATTCTCACATGCGTGAGTAATACGTGGTGTTTCTGGATTCGCTCCTCAAGGGTTGAATGGGTCCTTTTGACTTGGATCCATTCACTTGTTGATGTCTTGGAGGAGAGGGCATTTGCTTGCTACTGGGACGCTTGGTGTTCCCTGAATTTCAAATCCGTCCTGTAATAGATCCCATCTACTGGCTCCAAAGCCTTAGCGAATTAGCGCACGAGGCGTTAGCTGCCTTTAGCGAGCTCTTTTCGATAAAGTGGGCGCACCTCCAGCGACTATCTCCTTGATTGAACAGGAGTCCAGATCTGTAGATCCGACCTCGTTGGAGGCCGGAGGAGCGTTGCGGGGTGCAGCTACCGCAGCAACGGGAGTGTTGATCTTCCTACGCTTGTGAGAGGCAGAGGATCTGGAGGAGGATGATGACAAATATTCCTCGAACTTGGCCTGGTCGAACTCGTACTCGACCTCTACGTCAAACGAGATTCGGATCCGAGGTTGCGACACATCAGCCTTCGCAGAAAGGCTCGATTCCCCCCACTATGGTCGCCATTTTGTTTGTGCTAAAAGTTGGTTTCTTCATTAAGGTATTCATTACAACTTCAGTCATTATAATAAAAACAAAAAAATAGTCTTTTTATAAGACTCTTACACAATGAAAACAAAAAATTACAACTCTCGTCAAAACAAACATAACGAATGTTTATCACCCGCTGTTTGCGTGGGATCTTTGCCTGTGCCGGGGACGTTGATATCTGTAGACCGCCCACAAATCGGATCTGGTTAACAGAAGTATTTGATCAGAGCTCCTACTTCATAAAGGAAGTATTCGCTGAAGTACTGATATCGACCAAGCAAAATTAGTACTCTTCTCGAGATTAAGACCAAGCCTACTCTCAAGAAATTGGGGCGGGGTTCAGATATCTCGAAATCCACTCTTTATACCCAAGAAATCACCAAGATCTACTATCCTTCACTAAAATTCATGGCTCTTGGCTCTGAAATTCGGCAGCACCTCCTTGTCTTGATAATAATTCACCCCCTGTGAAATAAGCCCCTAGGCCTGTATTTATAGGCTTCGGTTGGGAGTATTTGGATAAGAATGAGTGATTTGGCCTTATCTTCAGTTAATAATGGCCTAACTAGATTTGTGAATGATATCCAATTAGTTGGAAAGCTCTGGAATGAACAAATCCCAAGAAAATAGTAACAGAACCGTCGAAAACACGTTTGAGGGTCAAAACTACGCGACACGCGCTGCTGACTCGCGGGGGGCACATGTCGGCGTGAGTAAGCTGCCGCTGTCCTGCGTTGGCGTGGGTGTTTTGGCCTTTTGCTAAACTCTTTGGTGTTTTTTGATTTTTTGGGACTTGTATTTTCTACCGTTTTGTATATTTGGTCGTCTTGTTGACTTATACGCTTCGTTAACTTGTTTCATGTGCTCGTTAGCTTCTTTATGGCACTTGGAGCTGACCGACAAGCGTGACAGGCACTTGGAGCTGACCGATACGCGCGAGCTGATTGACGAGCATGATTAGTCACTTGGAGTTGACCGACGCGCGGGAGCTAACTGATGAGCGTGACGGCCAATTCGAGGTGGCCGGTGAGCGTACAAGACACAGTTGATTCGCCATTCCGGTTCATGCACTTGTCAGCATCAGATAATCTTCTTAGACTCGAATAACGACGTTCATTATCTTCTCTCCGTCTTGAGCTGTGTGCGGATACCTATAGGTATTTTTAGACGTCTACAACGTAGGAAAAATAGCATCGCCTGGAAACTGCTTGGGGCTGCTCTCATTATTATAGATGGCGTGGATGATCTTATGCTTATGCTCGGTGAAGCTCCAATACCATGTAGATGATATCTTCCTCTCCTACTATTAGGAAGAAATGAATATTAGATTTTGCTCTCAAATTCAATAATGTTAAACAAATATAAATAGGAACGTAGTATTCGACTTGATTCAATTTTTTATCATCCCTACCTATTATATCCCAATAGGTTCTGAGTGAGAGTGATGTTATCCTCATGAGAAAGCATGTAAGGGTCCGACTCACCTTGTACTTCCTCCTGTGACATGTAGAGTGTTACATTCTCCTTGGTTATAGTTTCAAAGCCCTCCTAAAGCATAAATATAAGTTTACAAATATCAAATTGGGTGCAACTTCATTTTAATAATTATTCAAGGTAAATACCAAATTGACTTACTTGCAAATTTGTTTACTACTAGGTCAATGTGTTAGATTATTCGCATGTCATATATTCCTCTGTAAAGACCATATTATTCATGTTCTCATTTTTTTGTAAAATTAAGAACGAAATATAGTTAATGATACTAATTAAGTTATATATAAGTCTCACCACCAACTCGAGATTTGCCTTGATCTTATCCTAATTCTTATCCTCATCCTTATATCGATCACGGAAAGTATCATATGCTAACTTTACCTTCAAGTTTATTGGCATTATTGATTTTCCATGTCATATTATAAATTTATGAGATTTCATAGTCATATAAAGCATTAAGGTCATTTAAAGTTTTAAATGACCTATACCGTATCCCGATAATAACCATCCTCAAAGTTGGCATAGGAGTGTGCGCCTAAGTGGTGGTCATGCATCTTCTTCTTTCTATTCAGTGATCCCTTCGTTGATTTATTCTTTAAAAAATGTATTTCAGTAAATATGCAAAGAAAGAATATCTCAAGGTTTTAGTGCAGTTTTCATGAAACTAACCTGGGTGGTAACGGTGTCTTAGTACATGAGGAGAGCTGTGAAATGAAGCTTGTCAACTCTATCATCGAGGTTTAAAAACCTCTTCCAGGCCTCCAAATACCTATCATAGGTTTCGTGCTTAATCTTATGCCTCCATTATTTGAGGACAACTTCAACCTTAACATTAAAAACATAATGTCAAGCCCCCTCAAAGTCCTCAAGCCAGAAGCTTTCCTATAGATTGGCATACACATTCAGTTAGGATAATTTAATATCAATTAGTAATTATTAATAAATAAAAATCTAAAGTAATATAAAGTTACCATAAGCTCATTCTATATCTCCTTGTAGGCGGTCCATGGTAGTTCTCAAAAATTAAAATAAGAATTGATGATGTTTCACTCTACGCACGAGAACCCTAATATACGAATTCAATCTAGACGACCAAGCACCAACGAGCAATACATATAGTAGACCTCATGCCTCTTGGTGGTTGTTTAGACTCAGGCTTACTACCGCCACATCATCCCTCTATGCGATCTGACTTAGCACCTATAATAATAACAATATGATAATATATCATATAATATATAAATGTAAAAATTAAAAGTATTTATAAAATTTACCATTCGCTTTCTCCCTTTCTTTAGCTACGAGTGCACACCTTTCCTAGCCTCCAACATAGGCATCATCTCCTCCAATCTTCTCGCAACACGTGGGTGGTACCTCATTGATTCAGCCCTGGACTTATGAGAGTCTGGAGGGAAGGGTAAATTGCGATAGTCTTGCGTCTTCAGACGCAAGTCAACCTGGAATGCATATGAAGGAAATGATGATGTCCATGAATCATCTACATAACAAAAGAGAATCATTAATATAAATTTTAAATTGACCAGAATCAAATATTAAATACTAAATACCGATATCAAAGGATGGTTCTGGTGCTGCATCAGAGGGGTCGGGTGTTGAATAACCCACATTTGCAACAAATGAACACTATAAACAAGATAACTAATAATTTATAAAAGATATTACAATATTAAATAATTTATATCTGCATTCGGAGATGGTGGTGTCTCCTCAGTGTTAGCTTTCTTGTTTTGATGATGTTTAACAAACAATTTACTACTAATATTATTTGTCTAGTGTTTGTATTTTTTTATTATAGACAAACAATATGTTGGAGGATGGATGGAATAGAGCTTCACGATCATATCCAATGGAGGTTGGCGGAATAGTTGAGTGAAGTCTTGCTATTCAAGTTGAAGATCCAAGTCAAGCTTCTTTCGCAAATGTACCAAGTCAAGCTTATTGAAGATCTTCATCAAGCTTGGGTAATTTAGTTTAGGTTTATATATTATGTGTGTTAATACTTCAAGCTCAATATAACATACACGTTTGGTTTGGTTTATCATCGTTTTAGATTGTAGACTTAACGATATTATTTTATATCTTTTATCAAGTTTATAAATCTATTGGAAAGTTTTCAAAATTTTGTTTAAACTCATTTTGTCAAGATCAAGCTTTTACAAGTCCATACTTATATGATTTTGTAAAATAATGAGATTCCACAATTGGGAAATGCAAATTGGAAAATTCTTTTTGTAGCATGTTCAAAATCACATTTGCAAACATTTCTCAAAGTTTCATCAAGTTTGAAATTGATTTGTTACGTTTAATTGAATTTACAAAATCATGTTTTTCGTTCGTGCATGTTCGTGCATGTTTTAACAAAATAGACAAGTTTTCACAAATGAGAAGTGATATTTAATAAACTCTTTCTTTGAAAAGTTTATCTATATCTTTAGAAACTTTTCTCAAAATTTTACCATTTTTGTAGTTGATTTACTATGTTCAATTGATTTTACAAAATCGTGTATGTCAGCAGATTTTCAGAAACTGTATATCTGTGTTCAAATATTTATTTCTCTCAAATTAGAAATAGTTTTTCATAAATTCTTTCTCTAACATGTTCTTCTACATGTCTAGAACATTCCCTCAAATTTTCATAAATTTTAAAGTTGATTTAATATTTTTAATTGATTTTACAAATCTAGATATGCAGTGCGGTTGACCGTCAAACTCTCTGCACGTTCTCTCAGTTTTGATGAACTTCGCGGTCGATCGCCACGGTCGACCGCTGTTACTGTAGCATCCGACCGTTGTACTTTAACGGTAACTTCTGTTTTTGGTTTTTAGTAGGTTTTTGATATTTTTTGAGTTATTTTCTTCTACCCTATATATATCCCTTTGCCATAACTATTTTCAACACACAATGAGAGTGTTTTAAAAAAGTTTTAGAATGTTTTAACAAGGGTTTAAGTTTTGTTTAAA
>BQKN01000540.1:56054-74341 GCA_022839385.1 Asparagus kiusianus
AGGATGATCCTAAGGATACTGGAACTAGAGCTCTGATACCAACTGTGACGCCCCTGGGTTCACACGAGGCTGCAGTCCTAGGTGAAACCAAGGATGTCAAACCTGCCATGCACCACACTGTACAATAACATGTTTCACCATCACAATTCTATCACTCTAGTAGAGTCAATAACAAGTGTAGGTGCAAAAGCAAGTAAAAGGTAAAACAAAAGATAACTGATGAAATGATAGAGATAGAAATAATATTTCATCATCCAACATACAGAAAAATACACAGAGAATGTCTGAAATGAACAAACTGGAGTTCTTAACAAGTCTCAAATACAACAAGTCTGAGAGAGGGAAATAAGGCAAACAGCCTTTACAACATCTATAAAATGGTCCTCAAATGTCTAACATCAACTACAGTGGAGCTCAAAGAAAAATAATACATAGCTAGAATATAAAGCTGAACCCTAAAGTGATCTGCTGTCAACCTGCGACTCTCCGTGCTTCTGGCTCGTGACCTGAAAGGGGGAGAGACAACGAGCATCAAAGCGCTAGCGAGCAACATCACAACTAACCCCAAGGGATAGGGCTCGTTGTATATGAAAATACAATAATACATAATAGTGCTAAATCATCCATACAACAATAATGGGTCTTAGTACTTAGGGAAATACAACACGAGCATAGGTACGTCGAGCGAAATAATCCAAATAAGGAAACCCTCATGTATATACCTTGTATCTCAAATTGTAGATCCCTAAACACCAAGCCCGAGATATAACAGAGAACAATAAAAGAAGACCACTCAACTCAAGATTTAAAAATGATGTCGTGTCACAACTCAAATAGATATCATCCAGCCTATACGGGTATAGGTATCAACTCTCAATATCTGAACTGAGGTAGAGGCTGTCCAACACATGGACTACATACACAAGCTGTCCAACGCATGGACTAAATATATGAACTGTCCAACACATGGACTATATTCAATAACTGCCCAACACATGGACTACGTTTATGAATATCCAACACATGGATTAAAATTGATGAGTGTCCAACACATGGACTAAGTATAATAGCTGCCCAACACATGGACTAGATAAATTGGTTGAATTAGGTACATATACCCAAGTTTCTAACATGTCGCGGTACACGAAACTAAACTCATGTCCGTATTTCACCTCACATGGAAACATATAAATTTTGTCTATAGGTATATATATGCAACATGTGATTTTACAGAAATACAAAGAAAAACAGGAAAAACTCAGATGAGTCGACTCATGCACACTTATGAGTCGGCTCATGCCTCATGGGTCGACTCGTATACTGACGAGTCGACTCTTCAGAAGTAAAAAGACAACGCCACAACACTTCATGAGTTGACTCATGACAGTCATGAGTCGACTCAGCCTGATGAGTCGACTCATGATGAGTCGTGAGTCGACTCACGGGCTGAAATCTGCATTCTTCACCATGTAATATATTCCACTCGATTCATATCTCAAATATGTACTGATCTACACATATCTAGTTTAAATTCTAGACTAGTATACGGTAAGAGAACACAAAATAGCATGAGAATCGATTACTTATATGTTAAACCTAACATTTAACCTTAAACATGAAGGAGATACATTAAACCAAAATAAAAACTTGTGCTTTTATTCTTTAAACAAAATTGCAGATCTGGTTTTTCATCAAAACTTGTTGGTGGGAGTTTTAAAAATCTGAAACACTTGACCTCGAACCTTTCACTAGTAAGAACTTGATTTTATATTCGAAAATACATCTTAGGCTCAACAAAATTCGTGAAAAACATTTATGAAAGCATAAAAGCAAGGGAGAGGAGTTTGGCGAGATGTTACTCGCCTTAGATGTGGTGGAAGACTATCCTCTTTGCTGAAATCCAAAAGAAACGCTAAAATCCCCCTTGAAACGCCCCCAAAAACACCAAGAACACCTAGGGTTAGAGAGAGAGAAGGGAGAGGCTAGGGTTTCTGGGGAGTTCTCTTCAGAAATGGGTGTTTTCGGGTGTAAAACAATATATAAGAGCCAATAAAACCCGACCCGAAACCCAGCAAACCCGACCCAAAAAGCCCAGAAAACCGACTATGAGTCGACTCATAACATGTTATGAGTCGACTCATGACTCATGGGTCGACTCATAAATTATGAGTCGACTCAGCAGAATAAAAAAGGGAACAGGGCTCAATATCATGAGTCGACTTATGACAGGCGTGAGTCGACTCAACCTGATGAGTCGACTCATGACATGTTATGGGTCGACTCATGGACTAAAATTTGCATATATCGTTTCCTCGACACACGATTTGCAAACTTGCAACTCATCCTCATACCTGAGGCATATCCCCATCTTCATAAGCTCAAAATACTAGTTTTATGCACAACCATGCTATGAAGATATTTAGTATATAGATAAAATATTATTATTCACTCATATTCACACTTATGAGTTGTCAAAATCAACGGGGTCTTACATAGAGTCAAAAATAGGTGTAGGTACAAGGCAAGTAAAAGGTTTTACAACAGAAACTTGATGAAATGGTAGAACATCAAATTAACACATCTCATCAACCAAAAAGCTGGAATACATAGTCAAGTCTGAAATGAATAATGACAATCTGGAGATCTCAACATGTCTCAAAATACATAATATCTGATACAGGAAAATAAGACACACAGCCTTTACAACTCTAGAACATAGATCTCTCTCATCTAAAATGTCTCAAGTGGAGTACAAAATAAGATACACCTAATAAGAGGATAAATAGACACTAGTAAGGGTCGTCCTCAACCTGCGACTCTCCGGGCTCCTGGCTCGTTACCTGAAAGGGGGAGGGGAAACGAGCGTCAAAGCGCTAGCGAGCAACATCACAACCAACCCCAAGGGATAAGGCTCGTTGTATATGAAAATACAGTTAATACAGTGTAATATAAATCATTTACACAAACATCAACGGGTTTTAGTACTTAGGGAAATACAACACGAGCATAGGTACGTCGAGCAAAATAATCCAAACAAGGAAACCCTCATGTATATACCTTGTATCTCAAATTATAGATCCCTAAATACAAAACCCAAAGTTGGTCACAAGAAAAATAAAGAAAAAGAATACATACCCATCTCTACCGATAACATGGAAATAAAACGAAGCTATAGGTGTCATGTTCAACCTAGGTAGCTATCGTGCCCCGGCCAAATACAACATGTCGTGTACCCAGCTTGGTTAAATAACATGCTCAAGGTTTAGCAAAAGTCTAAAACATGATTTAAATGGATTATAGTCCAACACGAGGACTCTAATGGATTATAGTCCAACACGAGGACTTAACATGGATTATAGTCCAACACGAGGACTGTGTTTATGAACCATGAAATACTAGTAGTAAAGGTATACATGTTCTACTCTTGTACATGCCTAGCTGTACGAATCTAAGCTTATGTCAGAAAAATCATCTCATATGTGTAGATGAAATCATAATTATTGTAATTTAATACCCTGTAAACAAGACAACATTCTCATGATCAACAAAAGCTCTACAAGATCCTCGATCATATATGAACACTGTATGAAAGTATAAGCACAGTAGGTGATCAAGCAGAAATACAAACAAATAGGAAAAAGCTCCGATGGGTCGACTCATGATCAGTTAAGAGTCGACTCAGCAGACACTTATGAAAAACAGGAATTTACTCTGTGAGTCGACTCATGACAGTCATGGGTCGACTCAACCTGATGAGTCGACTCATGATGAGTCATGAGTCGACTCACGGGCTGCGAATAGGAAAATTCGCAACTGCAGCTCAACCATCTCGTTCAACTCGATCCACACTACCATTTTTTTGATCTATACTTCTATAGCCATTAATTTTTGACTATGATACAGTGAGAAAAATACATTTATCATGAGAAACGATTTTCTTGTAGATTGGATCTAACATTTACCTCCTATACATGAAAGAAAGCATTAAATCAATATAAAACTCATATTTTTATTCTTTAAATAAAAATTTCTGGATCTGGGTTTTCATCAAAAACTTGTTGGTGGGGATTTAAAATCCGAAACACATGATTTCTAGCATTTACCCTAGCAAGGATATTGATTTATACTAGAAAAATAAGTCTTAGGCTCAATAAAACTCATGGAAAACAGTTGTAAACTATTAAAAACATAGGAGAGGGGTTGGGCGAGATGTTACTCACCTCAGAAGTGATGATGAACAGTCCCCTTCGCTGCAATCCTCAAAAAGCCACTGAAAAATCCTTTGAAACGTCCCAAAATCACCAAAAACGAGCTAGGGTTTAGAGGGGGAGAGGAGGCAAGGGTTTCTCTAGGGTTTGCTGATGAAAAACAGTGTTTTCGGGTGGAGGGAAATATATATGAGTAGATAAAACCCGACCCGAAACCCAACAGACCCGAACTAAGAAAAGCCCGAAATCCACGATGAGTCGACTCGTGGTATATTATGGGTCGACTCATGGGTCATGGGTCGACTCATAATATCATAAGTCGACTCAGCAGAAACTAAATGGTAACATGACTCGATTTCGTGAGTCGACTCATGACAGTCATGGGTCGACTCATGGACTAGAAACTACATACTACGACTCTGCTGTATATGATTTGAAATTTTGCACACTCAACCTCATTTCTGATGCACATATACATACTCAAAATCTACGGGGTCTTACATTCTTCCCCCCTTAAAAGAATTTCATCCTCGAAATTCAGAAATCATATCAATCTCATAATGGTACTTGAAAAACGCACAAGGGTTTACTCCTACCCGCACATATACACATTTCGCAATACTAAATACTAGTTAAGCATATAGCGATATTCATACTTAATAATCTAAAATGATAATATTCTTACCTAACCCCTAATCTAACGGAACTAGTATGTCGGGCGAAAAATCCAAACAAGAAACCCCCCATATATATACCATGTGTTCCGAAAGATTAAGTATTAAGTGAAATACCCTCATTCTAGTATTAAATATGAGTATCAAAGATTCATATATAAATATACAAATAAGAATTCAAATCAATAATACTTTAATTAATTTACCTGCTCAAACAAATGTGGGTAGTCGCGTCGCATGTCTTCCTCGCGCTCCCAAGAAGCTTCCTCAACTCCACTTCGGTTCCATTGAACTTTCACCAATGGAATCACCTTGTTCCTGAGTCTCTTGTCTTCTCTAGCAAGAATAGACACTGGAATCTCAATAGTCGACAGATCATCCCTAATCTCAATCTCCGGTGCATCCAACACTCGCTGCCGCTCCTCATCATGCAAGTGTTTCTTGAGCATAGAAATGTGGAATACATTGTGTATACTAGACATAGAAGCTGGAAGATCTAGTCTGTATGATACAGCTCCAATGCACTCCAAAATCCGGAAAGGTCCAATATATCTCGGTGCAAGCTTTCCTCGCCTCCCGAATCGCTGTACGTCTTTCATAGGCGATACCTTCAGCATAACCAAATCCCCAATCTGAAACTCTAGGGGTCTTCGCCTCTTATCTGCATAACTCTTCTACCGACTCTGAGCGGCTAGAATCCGCTCCCTGATCAACGCTACCTTCTCGGTAGTTTGCCTTACAAGTTCTGGTCCAAGCATCAAACTATCCTTCGGCTCTGCCCAACATATCGGTGATCTACAGGGTCTCCCGTACAGTGCCTCATACGGAGCCATACCGATCGTCGCTTGATAACTGTTGTTGTAAGCGAACTCTATCAGTGGAATATGATCCTCCTAGCTGCCTTAGAAGTCAATGACACATGCTCGCAACATGTCCTCCAACACTTGGTTCACCCTCTCCATCTGACCATCTGTCTGTGGGTGGAATACACTGCTATAAGATAGCTTGCTGCCAAACGAGTCCTGAAAACTCCTCCAAAAATGCGAGGTAAAAACCGATCCTCGATCTGACGCAATCATATCTAGAACCCCGTGCAATCGAACTATCTCCCGAATGAAGATCCTCGCATACGTCTCAGCTGAATAAGTAGTTCTTACTGGGATAAAATGTGCTGACTTCGTCAACCGATCTACTATCACCCAAACCGAATCATTCCCCTTCTTCGACTTAGGCAACCCTACAATAAAGTCCATAGAAATGTCCGCCCACTTCCATTCTGGGATAGGCAACGGCTGAAGTGTGCCTGCTGGTCTCTGGTGCTCTGCCTTCACCTGCTGACAGGTAAAACACTTTGCCACATACTCTGCAATCTCCTTTCGCATGCCACTCCACCAAAAGTGCCTCTTCAGGTCCTTATATATCTTTGTGGTCCCTGGATGTACTATGTACCGAGTGCGGTGTGCCTCATCAAATAACTCCCTCTTCAGCTCTGCACTGGCTGGCATAACCAATCTACCCTTCATCCGTAGACCTCCATCTGTTCCAATGGTCCAATCAGCCTTAGGCTCTTTGAAAATCTCCTCCTTATGGATTTGAATCCAAGAATCCTCCAATTGGGCTCTAACAACTCTGCCACTCCAAGTTGGTTGTATTGATATAGCTCCCAAAAATACACTAGTGCCACTAAACTCAGGTCTAAAATCAAACTGGCTAAGAGTGAGAAGGTCTCGGTGCAATGAGCACCTCAAAGCCGCAATCTGATTTCGACGCTTCCTACTCAAAGCATCTGCTACGACGTTCGCCTTCCCCGGATGGTACTGAATCGCAAACTCGTAGTCCTTGATAAACTCAATCCACCTCCGCTGCCTCTGGTTGAGTTCCTTCTGAGAAAAAAGATACTTCAGACTCTGGTGGTCTGTGAACAACTCGAACTGTACTCCATATAAGTAGTGCCTCCATGACTTCAGTGTAAATACCACTGCTGCTAGCTCCAAGTCATGAGTGGGATAGTTCTGCTCATGCACTCTCAACTGCCGTGAGATATAAGCTACTACTCTCTGAGTCTGCATAAGGACGCCTCCTAATCCTACCAATGATGCATCTGTGTAGACGACGAATGTCCTGTCGCTGCTCGGGATAGTCAAGACTGGTGCTGAGGTCAACTTAGCCTTCAAGGTATCAAAGGCCTTCTGGCACTCCGTGCTCCAAATAAACTGTACACCTTTCTTCATAAGGCGTGTAAGTGGTGTCGAAATCTTCGAGAAGTCTTGGATGAACTTCCTGTAGTAGCCCGCTAATCCCAAAAAGCTACGAATCTCTGTTACTGTTTTTGGTGGCTCCCAATCAAGCACTGTTGTAACCTTAGCTGGGTCTACTGATATGCCCTCTCTGCTGATGATGTGGCCGAGAAATCTGACTTCTGAAAGCCAAAACTCGCACTTGCTGAACTTGGCATACAACTGGTGCTCTCGTAGGGTCTGCAAAGCTAAACGGAGGTGCTGCTCATGATCCGCCTCCGATCTCGAATAAATGAGGATGTCGTCGATAAAAACAATCACGAACTGATCTAAGAATGGACGAAAAACCCGGTTCATCAAGTCCATGAAAACCGCGGGTGCATTGGTCAACCCAAATGACATGACCAAGAACTCAAAAGATCCATAGCGCGTGAGGAAAGCGGTCTTGGGGATATCCATCTCCCGAACCCGCAACTGATGATAACCAGAACGAAGATCAATCTTTAAGAAAAAAAACACGCTCCCTGCAACTGGTCGAACAAGTCATCAATCCTAGGCAGTGGGTACTTATTCCGGATAGTGACCTTGTTCAACTCCTGATAATCTATACATAATCTCATGCTGCCATCCTTCTTCTTCACGAAGAGGACTGGCGCGCCCCATGGAGAATGACTCCGACGAATAAAACCCTAAGCTAACAACTCGTCCAACTGGGTCTGAAGCTCTCTCATCTCAGCTGGCGCCATGCGGTAGGGTGCGCGGGATATCGGGGCTGTGCCCGGCTGCAACTCAATACAAAACTCAACCTCTCTCACAGGAGGTACCCCAGGTATGTCCTGAAAGACATCCTGATAATCCGAAACAACTTGAGTCTCTAACAAATCAGAACTCTGATCCCGCAGCATCACCTCGTCGATGAACGCCAGAAATGACTCCGCAAAGCGATTGCCCTGAGAAGTGGCCACAATCATCTCGGACCCATCGGACGCTCGCAATCTGACTGTCATCGCAAAACAATCAATACTAATATGGTAGGACGACAACCAATCCATACCAAAAATGACATCAAACTCGGACATATGCAACACTATCAGATCGACTATGAACTCCGACTCGTCTAAACTGACGGTACACCTCCTACAAACGCTCTCCAGAAGCGATACCTCACCTAAAGGGGTGGAGACTGATAAAGGGGTGTCTAGAGGCTGAGCTACGAGCTGGAGTCTAGCCATAAATGCATGCGAGATGAAAGAATGCGAAGCTCCCGAATTGAAAAGAATACGGGCGGGAAAGGAATTCACAAGGAACGTACCCTCCACAACTGCTCCACTGGCACCGTGATCACGGGGAATCACTACATATACTCTGCCTGTGGCTGAAGACTGCTCTACCGCTAATGCTGGAGAATATGGGACAATCTGCCCCTGGGGAGCCTCCTGGACTGCTCGAACCTACCCCTCTGCCCTCTGCGTCGCTGGCGGTGTCTCAAGCCTGTTCTGCTGACCCTGACCTCTGCTCTGCTGTCGCTGCTGCTGTTGGTTCAGGCCCTTGCCCTGCTGAGCTCCTGTTGGTGCACTACGACACTCTGATGCCTTGTGCCCGACCTTGTGGCAGTTAAAACAAAAACCCTGGAACTTGCGCTGCTGATGCGCTCTCTGATCCTGCTGGGGTCCCTTCTTATAAGGGCCCTGTTGCTGCTGATGCTGATGCCCTGACAAAGGTCTATTGTTCTTACCCTTGTCCCCGCTCTGTCCTACCTTGGCCTTCCCTTCCTTGTCCTTCTGGAACATAGTAGTCTCAATCTCCTGTGAAGTGGCGGCCTCAGCTACCTCCCTAGCTGAATAGAACCTCCTCGAGACGAGGTACCGACGGAGATTAGGGCATAGCCCTGCTAAGAACATCTAAGCTTGACGCTCTCCTGTCTGCCACATACCCGTGAAATGCAGCAACTCTATAAACCAGCTCTCATAATCCGCCACTGTCATGTCCCCCTGAGTCATCCGGGACAACTCAAGCTCTTTCCCAGTCCGTGCTGCAGAAGAAATATACTGCTCATCAAAGAAGTAGATGAAATCCTCCCATGTAAGGGTCATCCTCTGCTCTGGAGTAAACTGTAGCCGGTACCATCTCCCGGCATCTCCCTTCAGACTGTAGGATGCCAACCTCTGCTTCTGAACCGAATCTACACTGAGTATGTCAAGTATATTGCTCACATCCTCCTTCCACTTGTGTGCTGCAAGAGGGTCTGGTGACCCCTGAAACTCTGGTGCCCTCATCTTCTGATACATCTCCACCATACGGAGCCAGGCTTTCTGCTCCGTGGCTCTATCTGGTACTGCTAGTGGAATATCTATAGGTGCTACCTCTGGGTCTCTCTCTCTGATCGGGACGGCTGGTATCCCCTGCTGCTGAGCTACCGATGGTGATGGTGTCCGTGGTGCTTTGTGAGTCGTTACTAAATCCTCAATGGCTATCATTCTGACAATAAGGGGAGCCATAATATCCACCAAATACTGAGGAGCCTGCTGCGGCTCTGGTGGTACCTGCTCCTGCTCGGGTGGAGCCTGCCGTGGTTTAGGTGGGGCCTGCTGGGGCTCTGCCTGAGCGGCCCTTCTAGTGCGAGGTCTCCTATGCCCTGCCATCTCTCTGATCATAAGAAAAATAAAGTTCATGAGTCAAAGTAGACGTATATTCTATTCATACATAGTACATCACAATATGATTTTCACATCACATAATATTCACGCATATACTTTAAGCAAAAATAGTTGACATAAAAAAAATTCTCAAGATTTTGAGATATACGCATATATCGTCCTCACTCATACTAGGAAATCCTTAGCGGACTCTACACATGAATCCTAAGAAACTCTGACCTAGCTCCACGACTCAACACAGGATGATCCTAAGGATTCTGGAACTAGAGCTCTGATACCAACTGTGACGCCCCTGGGTTCACGCAAGGCTGCAGTCCGAGGTAAAACCAGAAATGTTAAACCTGCCATGCACCCCACCGTGTAATAACATGTTTCACCATCACAATTAACATCTCTCTACTAGAGTCAACAATAGGTGTAGGTACAAGGCAAGTAAAAGGTTTTACAACAGAAACTTGATGAAATGGTAGAACATCAAATTAACACATCTCATCAACCAAAAAGATGGAACACATAGTCAAGTCTAAAATGAATAATGATAATCTGGAGATCTCAACCTGTCTCAAAATACATAATATCTGATACAGGAAAATAAGGCACACAGCCTTTACAACTCTAGAACATAGATCTCTCTAGTCTAAAATGTCTCAAGTGGAGTACAAAATAAGATACACCTAATAAGAGGATAAATAGACACTAGTAAGGGTCGTCCTCAACCTACGACTCTCCGGTCTCCTGGCTCGTTACCTGAAAGGGGGAGGGACAACGAGTGTCAAAGTGCTAGCGAGCAACATCACAACCAACCGCAAGGGATAGGGCTCGTTGTATATGAAAATACAGTTAATACAATGTAATATAAATCATTTACACAAACATCAACGGGTTTTAGTACTTAGGGAAATACAACACGAGCATAGGTACGTCGAGCAAAATAATCCAAATAAGGAAACCCTCATGTATATACCTTGTATCTCAAATTGTAGATCCCTAAATATAAAATCCGAAGTTGGTCACAAGAAAAATAAAGAAAAAGAATACATACCCATCTCTACCGATAACATGGAAATAAAACGAAGCTACAATAGGTGTCAAGTTCAACCTAGGTAGCTATCGTGCCCCGGCCAAATACAACATGTCGTGTACCCAGCTTGGTTAAATAACGTGCTCAAGGTTTAACAAAAGTCTAAAACATGATTGAAATGGATTATAGTCCAACACGAGGACTCTAATGGATTATAGTCCAACACGAGGACTTAACATGGATTATAGTCTAACACGAGGACTGTGTTTATGAACCATGAAATACTAGTAGTAAAGGTATACATGTTCTACTCTTGTACATGCCTCGCTGTACGAATCTAAGCTTATGTCAGAAAAATCATCTCATATGTGTAGATGAAATCATAGTTACTGTAATTTAATACCCTGTAAACAAGACAACATTCTCATGATCAACAAAAGCTCTACAAGATCCTCGATCATATATGAACACTGTATGAAAGTATAAGCACAGTAGGTGATCAAGCAGAAATACAAACAAATAGGAAAAAGCTCCGATGGGTCGACTCATGATCAGTTAAGAGTCGACTCAGCAGACACTTATGAAAAACAGGAATTTACTCTGTGAGTCGACTCATGACAGTCATGGGTCGACTCAACCTGATGAGTCGACTCATGATGAGTCATGAGTCGACTCACGGGCTGCGAATAGGAAAATTCACAACTGCAGCTCAACCATCTCGTTCAACTCGATCCACACTACCATTTTTCCGATCTATACTTCTATAGCCATCGATTTTTGACTATGATACAGTGAGAAAAACACATTTATCATGAGAAACGATTTTCTTGTAGATTGGATCTAACATTTACCTCCTATACATGAAAGAAAGCATTAAATCAATATAAAACTCATATTTTTATTCTTTAAATAAAAATTTCCAGACCTGGGTTTTCATCAAAAACTTGTTGGTGGGGATTTAAAATCCGAAACACATGATTTCTAGCATTTACCCTAGCAAGGATATTGATTTATACTTGAAAAATAGGTCTTGGGCTCAATAAAACTCATGGAAAACAGTTGTAAACTATTAAAAACATGGGAGAGGGGTTGGGCGAGATGTTACTCGCCTCAGAAGTGATGATGAACAGCCCCCTTCGCTGCAATCCTCAAAAAGCCGCTGAAAAATCCTTTGAAACGTCCCAAAATCACCAAAAACGAGCTAGGGTTTAGAGGGGGAGAGGAGGCAAGGGTTTCTCTAGGGTTTGCTAATGAAAAAGAGTGTTTTCGGGTAGAGGGAAATATATATGAGTAGATAAAACCCGACCCGAAACCCAACAGACCCGAATTGAGAAAAGCCAGAAATCCACGATGAGTCGACTCGTGGTATATTATGGGTCGACTCATGGGTCATGGGTCGACTCATAATATCATGAGTCGACTCAGCAGAAACTAAATGGTAACAGGACTCGATTTCGTGAGTCGACTCATGACAGTCATGGGTCGGCTCATGGACTAGAAACTGCATACTACGAATCTGCTGTATATGATTTGAAATTTTGCAGACTCAACCTCATTTCTGATGCACATATACATACACAAAATCTACGGGGTCTTACAACATATGCACGAATTTGATCTAAGAGAGATCTTAGGTATTTTTAACGCTTCTTCTCCTTACCAAGTGCTTGTGATATGGTTTTCTTCTTATGCATGTAATGTGATACAAATACAAAGCATTCGTTAGCCACATATCTTTCAGCTATCGAGCCCTCAGGACGAGATTGATTACGAACATTGTGTTCCATGGAGATCAAGTATCTTAAAATTATAAAAGAAGTAATTATTATTAAAATAATATACGAAATGCATATATAATTAATGAATGTAACGAAAACCCTATTATTTTAATCGGATACATCCAACGATAAGTAATAGAACCGGCGTTCTAGCCTCTCTTGCAAGATGTTGCGTAAGATGAACCATAATTGTAAAGAATGAAGGAGGGAATATTACTTTCATATTGCATAGAGTAACTTAGACCTCGTCTTCAAGTTTTTTAAATTCATTTACATGTATGACTTTAGAGAATAATTTTCTGAAGAATCCACAATAAAATACTCAATAATAACCTTCGATGCTTCTTTCTCCATGTTGTTATGGAGTGCAACTGGGAGCAATTGATGAAGAAGAACGTGATAATTATGGGTCTTCAGACCTAAGAGTTTTCTCTTTTGCACCTGGACATTATTTGATATGTTATCAGAATAACCATCCAATGACTTTACCAATTTGAGAATTTTACAAAATCGATGCATCTGCTCATTTAACATTGTAACACGAGACAGATGCAACTTTAATTTCTTAAGACCAACATCTTGAGCTTGAAAATCATTACAGATTCAAAACAGTCAGGTCTTGGCACGCCCGTAGGTCTTCATTCGACTTGTTTGCATCTTGTAGGAGAGTTGACACTATATTATCACATATATTTTTCTCAATATGCATGATATCTAAATTGTGTCAGATTTTAAGATTTTGCCAGTAAGGTAGTTAAAAGAAGATACGAAATTTAGTCCATCCTCTAGGTAAATTTTTGGATTCATTCTCAACTTGCATTTTTCGGACCTTTCACTTTCACTGCAATGACTTTTTTGACTTTAAGGAATCTTACTCTAAGCAGGTTGAGTTTAGAATAACGATTTTTCTAAATCTAACTTTTGAAAACCCATGAAGTAATTTTACGATCTCAACTCCTGTCAGCTGATGCAGCTTCATTTTTTTCTTAAATGTGCTATCAAACATAGTTGATAATTTTCTACACTTATGACTCAAGAGCAACCACCTATGATTAAACCAATAACAACCCTTTCAGCTATAGTAATTGAAGAGCTTCAAATTCCGGACCACATACAGGACAAGCACACTTGCCCTTCGTAGACCAACCAGACAGATTAGCATATGCTAAAAAATCATTATAGAATATCACATAATCTAAACGACTTTTTAAAATGAGCATCATATGCTAAAATACCCTCAGGCCATAATTATTTCAGCTCATCAATTAGAGGCTTTAAGTATACATCAATATCATTATCTGATACGTGCATACCAGGTATCAATAATGAAATTATCATAAATGGTTGTTTCATACAAAACAATGGAGGTAAATTATATGTCATTAATACAATTGGCCATGTAGACCAGCCAGAGCTCATTACCCCCAAATGGATTGAATCCGTCACTAGATAGACCCGATCTTACATTTCTGCAATTTTCGGCAAAACGAGGAAAAATTTTATCAACATGCTTCCAAGCTAAAGCATCAGCAGGATGTCTCAGTTTACCATCATCTACTCGATCTTCCTTGTGCCACCTCATGTTCTTTGTTGTGTCCTTGTTCATGTACAATCGTCGCAATCTAGGAGCCAACAGAAAATGTTGAAGCACCTTCGCTGGAATTTTCTTCTGTGTTACCTTTGTCTCCGTTATAATCCTTGTTGAAGAGTTTGTGTGTTGCTTCCACGTAGAAACTCCACATGTCAGACACTCTTGAAGGTCTTTATTGGATTTGTGGTACAAAATACAATCATTTGGACATGCATCAATCTTATTATAATCAAGACCCAGAGTGGAGACAATCTTCTTAGCTTGATAAGTTGCTTGGGGTATGCTAATCTCTCCTCCAGGAATTACCGTCCAAAGCAAATCAAGAGGTATTTCAAAATAGTTATCTGACATTCCACTAAGTATCTTAATATGTAGGAGTTTCAGCATAAATGAAAATCTGGAGTACTTGGTACATCCCTCACATAAGTCATTTTCACTATCTTCTAGTAGCTCCATTATTCGCTTTATTTCTGCAGAGGAATGTACATCATCAATATTTTTAGCACTTTCGACATCTCCTACCTCTTCAGCTTTAACTTCGATATCATCTTCACTGTTATCTTCGATATCATCCTTGACATTATCATCAACATCATATTCTGTAGGTCGAGAGGAAGTATCATTCAACATTGTTTCTATGTCATCTATCCGTAAGCCACCGAACATACCAACACGCATATTTGGATCCTCATATTCAGTTCAATATTCCCTATGCTATGACTAATATTTATATTTTTTATCAAAACCTGATTTCATTAGGTGGATCCGTATATCATTTCTATTCAGCAGCTTCATATTCCTACACCTACAACAAAGACAATACATATCACCGCTACTTAAATTTCTCAGATTCATTTCATCATAACACATGAAGGTGTCACATCCCTCCTTGTATCGCATGTCACAAAATCTATAAAGCCGTGGAATATCTATCCATGATTTGTTAGGAATTATCCTCATCTGTACATTATATATAATTATTAACTATGCTTAATCTCACAACTACTAATACATTCATGACTCTTTGTGACAATATACATACAACACACATCAAACATACGTTCATATATCATTTAACAATATGAATATTTTTCTACATAAAATATATCTGAAACGTAAATAGAAACTAATTACACCAATCTAGCGGCTATCATAGGAAGACTTCTATCCATTAAGAATATAGTAGTGCTTACATCTAACTTCGTATACTTTGTATATTTTTATTTCTTAAAAATTTCGACAGCATCTACCCGTTGTTCTCCCTGTATACTGTGTGGATATTATTATGCGTATCGACAATAGCTCAAAACGCAGAACAACATGCATTTATTGTACAAGGAGAACAACAAATACGTACTGCTAAAACTTTCAAGAATAAAAATATATAAAGTATACAAAGTTGGATGTGTGCACTACTATATTCCTAACATGTCCGAGAATGACAGATGCAATAATTATGAATTTCGGTACCAATTTTTTATTCGTATAATATAAAATAAACGATTATTTTCGGGAGGAAACTTTGTCTCCTACCTAAATATAAGTCGTCTATCTTATATTATTAGTCCAAAGAATGGGATGTAATCATTGGAATAAAGTCTAGGGGTAATGTTATTTTTTTATTCACCTAAATTGGATATATAACACATTATTAAAAGTTAAAATGTGTTATATATCACTCTATTTTATAAAAAAAATTATTTCACATATTTTCACATTACAACCTTACATAATCACACATATTTATAGTTTTTACATCATAATTAGTAGTGATGGACTACCATGAATCGTGTATTTTTACATCATAATTTATGGTTTTAAACTAAATTCAGCAATAAACAATATAAAAATTAGAAATTTCTAACTTTTTATGAAAATCATACATTTCAAAGAGATAAGAGGCAGTCGTCGTGATCGGGCCATCACGCCCCGTTTCCCAAAATACTCAGGAATCGGAATGTGAACAAGCCCGTGACATATTAGATTAAGAAGAATAAATAAAAATAAACTTTTCTCCTCAACCTAATACGCTAAGCGTCAAGAAATAAATACAAAGGCACATGTCCCCGATCACAATTACCAAGAATATAATAGACAAACTCAGAACAAAATAATCCATATCACAAGTGAATATCATCCAATACATAATATTCGGGTCAAACATGCCCTTATACAAAACTGAACAAAAGAGTACTGAAGAAATATGATCGGAAATAGAAAGGAAAAGACTATAAAAGCAATGAGGATCATCAAATAAGACGAGATACTAAACTTTGGCCTATTTTTAACTCTGTCTGCAATGTACTTCTGCTGAGAATATCCTGGCTATGGTACATCTCCAAGCTGGACCTGTTCTTCTACTAAATCGGACGTACACCAGAGAAAACAGGTGTTCGTCGGCGTGCATGGCACACGACAAGACCCCATAAAAGAAAATAGAACGATCAAAAACCTAATGCGAAAAATGATACAACAACAGAAATGACAAAAGGAACGTGCAACTGGAAATCCAACAAAATTAAAATGCAATCTACTACTAAAATATAATAATCAGAAGAATCTAAAAATCAATCGGGTAACAAGTCGATCATGCAGCTAACGATCAGAATAATCATCCAAGTAACATGTCATACAACTAGATATAATTAATATTTAAAAATCTACAACAAGAGATGTAGTACATCGAGTAAAATAATCCAAACAAGGAAACCCTCATGTATATATCATATGTCTTAAATTGTAGATAATTAAATATTAACTCCGATCTATGTATGAAAAGAAATACAACTGGCATATATCTCACAAGAATCCATAATTACCTTAAGTAACAAGGTCATATAACTAGTCATTCTATAACAGGTCACTGGTCCATATTTCACACAGAGTCAATGCTTATATCACCGGATAACTGACTGTTCACAAATCCTCTATGTGCATCCAATACCGCTACACAAACTTGGACAGTGGGGTTGTCTTAGGAATATTTGCACGTACGACAAATATAAGAATTGAAACAAAACTAAATGAGAATCATGATCTTGCCTTAGGAATATTGTCAAGGATGTCGTAAAGGGCAGTGGGGTTGTCGGGTGGCCATACGGGTCACAACGGGTTCCACGGCTCGTCGAAAAGTCAATCGTGTGATAGAATACAAAAAGGGAGGTGTTAGTAGCGATTAGCGATAGTCAAAGCGATATAACGAGAGGTAGAAAATAATCCTAAGTGAGAGGGACACACCGTGTGATAGACAATATAAAGGGCTACACACCAGCAAAGACGATGGTGAAAACGTAGACCGGAGGTGGCCGGAAAACGTGTGTGAAGTCGGTATAGTACTGCTGTTTTCTGTTCGCTGCTGTCGTCGAGCGATGATTCGGATGTTAACGAGAGAGATAGTGAATATGTTAGAGTATGATACAAATTGAAGGTGATAGGCAACATGTAGGGCTACTCACCAGAGAAGAAATTGGTAAAATAGAGACCGGAGGTGATCGAAAAGTGCGTGCAAAATCGACCAAAAACTACAGTTTTTTGCTTGCTATTCATCGCCGTTTGGGCTCGTTCCTTGCTGTTCGGAACTTTCCTTGTTTTCTGGGCTTGTCAGAGGTGGGGAAGAGGCTTCCGGGGTCGTCGGGGTATCTCGGTGGCTCTGACAGGGCTATGTGGGGATCCAGCGGGTTGCTCGGTCAAGGAGGGGAACCGGAGGTGATGGTAGTAGCATCAGGAATGAGGTTAAGGGTGGTTGCTATCGGCGTGGTCGGAGATCGAGCTGTCCGGCGGTGGTTACAGGGTGGTGGTTGGTGGAGGCTTGAGAAGGGAGATGGGTTTGGTTAGTTTGCTAGAGAATGGAGAAGAGAGAGAGAATGATAGGAGAGAGGAGATGAGTACGGGCTCGACCGGGAAGAGGAGGAAGAGAGAAGAGGCGGAGATGAGGAGATGAAGGAGAGGAGGCGGCGGGTTAGCGGTCATATGTGGTGGAGGTTGGTCGTAGGTGAAGGGGGATGACGGGATAGAGAAAGGAGGTAGGATGGGTCGGGGAGCGGTGTTTGCTGTCGGGTTAACATGAGAGTGAAAAACGAAGATGAGAGGATATATATATATATATATATATATATATATAT
>BQKN01000540.1:94341-109400 GCA_022839385.1 Asparagus kiusianus
TATATATATGTATTAACTGTATTTTCTGTATACAACGAGCCCTTTCCATTAGGGTTGGTTGTGATGTTGCTCGCTAGCACTTTGACGCTCGTTGTCCCTTCCCCTTTTAGGTAACAAGCCAGGAGCCTGGAGAGTCGCAGGTTGATGGCGATGTCTTTTAGCTTTAGCTGTCTATTTAGTTATATTTTCTTTTGAGCTCCACTGTAGACTTTTGTTTAGACATTTGAGAGTTTTATTATAGAAGTTGTAAAGGCTGTGTGCCTTATTTCCTCTTGTCAGACATTTTGTATTTGAGACTTGTTGAGTACTTCAGTTTATTTATTTCAGACATTGACTTGTACTTCAGTATGCTAGATGATGGAATATTAATTTGATCTTTATTATTTCATCTGTTGATTTCGGTATTATCTTTTACTTGCTTTTGTACCTACACCTTTTATTGACTCTACTAGAGAGATAGTAATTGTGATGGTGAAACATGTTATTACACGGTGTGGTGCATGACAAGTTTGACATTCTTGATTTTACCTTGGACTGTAGTCTTGTGTGAACCCAAGGAGTCACAGGTAACAAGTCGATCATGCAGCTAACGATCAGAATAATCATCCAAGTAACAAGGTCATACAACTTGATGGAATTAATACTTAAAAATCTATAACAAGAGACGTAGTACGTCGAGCAAAATAATCCAAATAAGGAAACCCTCATGTATATAGTATATTGTTAGACCCTAGAGGGGGGTGATTAGGGTCTTATGCTAATCTAATCCGATTTTATGCCAATTAAAATTAATTAACAAGTATATTCTTGCAAGAAAGATATACAATATGATATGAGCAAGAATATGTAATATGAACAAAGAGATATATCCTAGCAAAGGGGTATATGATGAAATATATGCAAGGATATATAAACTAACACAAGGGTGACATAATCAAACTACAAATGTGATAGGGCAAAATATACAAGAGTAAAGGCAATTGGCGATATAAGATAAATGCATAAGCAAATGCGTCAAAGACAAACTCAAACACACTCAAATGATCACGGAGTTCGGACCTTCCGTCCTACGTCCCTGCTCCCCACTCCTGGGGAAAAATCTACTATCATAACCGGGTTTTCTATGCTCACCCGAATAAAGTTTACACCTCATAATTTTATTCACGGAGTTCGGTCCCCACGACCTACGTCTCTGCTCCTCACCTCGAGGATATCTCCACTTCACACTCGGTTTTCTATCTAACCGAAAACTTTACAATCTCATAATATAACAAATGATTTGTTCTCTACAATAGATGAGAACTCAATGTATGCTCACTCTCTAGGTTACACAATCCCACAACCCAATTATACTATGAATGTAAATACAATAAGCTCAATGGTTGTATGTGTGTAAGCAAAGAGAAATAAATCAAAACTAAACTCAATATAATTCTAGCTTAATAACAATGATAATCAAATATATATAAAAGAGCTAGAAATAGAGTTTAGAAAACTTCTCAATAGATCAAGAGATTGAGGGAGGATGGTTGGATGCTCAAACACCAATAGATAATCTCCTCATGCTCTTGTGAAATTGATTTCCCAAAATCAAACTTTCAAATGCTTAAAAGCTTTTTAAACACACTTAAACAAAAACTTAAACCCTTGATGAAACTCTTTTAAACATGGTTTAAAATCCCCTCTTAGTTATAGAAAATAGTTATGACAAAGGGGTATATATAGGCTTGAAGAAAACAACTCAAAAAAACCTTAAAAACCCATAAAAACAGAAAAACAGATGTTACCGTTACCGTACAACGGCCGTCTGCTACAGTAACAATAGTCGATCACGGCGGTCGACTGCAAAGTTCATCAAAACTGAGAGAACGTGCAGAGAGTTTGACGGTCAACCTCACTGTAGCGCAGTCGACCGCGGATACTGTAGCACTACATATCCAGCTTTGTAAAATCAATTACAAATAGTAAATCAACTCTAAAAATTATAAAATTTTGAAAAAGATTCTGGACATATAGAAGAACATGTTAGAGAAAGAATTTCTGAAAAATCATTTCTCATTTGATAGAAATAAATGTTTGAACACAGATATATAGTTTCTAAAAATCTGCTGACATTCACGATTTTGTAAAATCAATTGGGCACAGTAAATAAACTCCAAAAATGGTAAAATTTTGAGAGAAGTTTCTAAACATGTAGATAAACATTTCAAAGAAAGAATTTTTTAAATATCACTTCCCATTTGTGAAAACTCATCTGTTTTGTAAAAACATGCACGAACATGCACGAACGAAAAACATGATTTTGTAAATTCAATTAAACGTAACAAATCAATTTCAAACTTGATGAAACTTTGGGAAATGTTTGAAAATGTGATTTTGAACATGCTACAAAAAGAATTTTCCAATTTACATTTCCTAATTGTGGAATCTCATTATTTTGCAAAATCACATAAGTATGGACTTGTAAAAGCTTGATCTTGACAAAATGAGTTTAAACAAAGTTTTGAAAACTTTCCAATAGATTTATAAACTTGATAAAAGATATAAAATAATATTGTTAAGTCTATAATCCAAAATGACGATAAACCAAACCAAACATGTGTGTGTGATATTGAGCTTGAAGTATTAACACACATAATATATAAACCTAAACTAAATTACCCAAGCTTGATGAAGGTCTTCAATAAGCTTGACTTGGTACACTTGCGGAAGAAGCTTGACTTGGATATTCAACTTGAATAGCAAGGCTTCACTCCACTATTCCGCCAACCTCCATTGGATATGATCGTGAAGCTCTATTCCATCCATCCTCCAACATATTGTTTGTCTATAATAAATTAAAAAACACAAACACTAGACAAACAATATTAGTAGTAAATTATTTATTAAACATCATCAAAATAAAAATGCCAACAATCTCACACTTTTTGATGATGACAAACAATTTATAAAAAGAAATATATGCATGAAGGAAATAAAAAATTAATTCACATGCATATAAACAAGGAAATGTATTCTCATAATATTTCTCCCCCTTTGACAACATCAAAAAGGGGAAAACCATAGAGATGAAAGAGAGCGAAAGCTCCCCCTATCAAAAAGCATAGGTGAGTATAAAACAAGTATAAGGATTGCTCCCCCTATCAAAATGCTTTAAAGAATGTATGCAATAAGGATCAAGGCAAACATATGTAAGCAAGCATAGATGGAAAATATGCTAAACACTACTCACATACGAAAAAGATAATGAGAACACATATGAATATATCAATATGAAAAATAGTGTCTCACATCAAAAAAATAAAAACTATGTAAAAATAGATTTATGAACACAAATGAGAGAATAACATGAGAATCATGCAAAAAGAGTTTTCGAATGAAAACAAATCAACCAAATAAAATCATAAATCAACCACAATCACATAAAACCAAACCATCATTGATTTTCAAAAATCAAGAGAGGCAACTATATCTAGCTTTTGAGCTAGTATCAACCCATATGAACATTTTAGCACCCAGTAAATAAGATTTGGGAATAAACACCCAATAATCCGGAGGGTTATATAAATACAAACCTCTCATCAAAACAAGACCAATAATCATGAAAAACAAAAAAAATTTGATCAAAGAAAATTTGTTTTCATAACCAAAGGATTTTAAGACATAATTTTCAAAACCAAGAAAAGAAAAAAATAAGAACACTAAAATTCTTGGTTTAAAAATTAAATTTGTTTTGGTACCCAAGAACTCTTGGTACCAAAAGATTTAGGGACATGACCCCTATCTTTTAAGCTCAAAGCCCTAGGGTTATGAACTCTCTTGGGCACATGTGGTGCACTAACACGATATTCATTCAAATTACCCTTCTGATTGCAATTTGTACAATGAAAGAGATCCATTTGTTTTTGTGGACCTTTAGCTCGTGCACGGAAATCATTTGTAAATAAAGATTATCTTTTAAAATTATTTTGCAAATGAGAAACATTCTTAAACAATGGACTATTTGGAACATATTACAACTTAGAAGCTTTTTGTATATCAAAACAAAATTTAGCAAGATGTCCAAACCTACCACAAACATCACATATAAAAGCATGTGGTCTACTAGAAGCATTTGGCAAATGAGATTCCTTTTTCAAATCAGAACAATATTCGACCGAATGACCAAAGCGACCATAATGATCACATCTATACACATGATTATGCTTATGATGAACAATGGGTGCATGTGTGTGTACATGTGATGAAGAAGCTACATGAGATGCACAAGGAGCATTGACATTTTTATGTTTGTGTGCATCATAGCAAAATTTAGCTAGATGACATTGACGGCCGCAAATTGAACACTTATAAGTTTTGCTATACATGTGTGCATAATGAGTGGATGATTTTAACTGAGCACACATATCCATAAGCCTCTTATGATTATCAATGCATATTTTCAAAGTTGAATCTAAAGATGAAATGCGATTATTCATAAGATTCAAATCTTTATTTTTAGGCACATATGCATTTTTAGAAGTAGAACATAAATAGTCATTTATAAAGGAAGCAGTAACATTTTGTATGTTCTCTACTTCTAACATGCATATGTGCCTAAAAATAAAGATGTATCCCTAGTGTTTGTTGACACAAAATCTCAATTAGCGGATATATTTACTAAGCCTCTTGGTGAAGATGATTTTTGTCGCATAAGAAATGGCTTGGGCTTATGCAATATGTGAAAGTTCTATTTGCTTGCTTGTTTAGTTGCATTTTGCATGCATTTCTCTTTTATCCCCCATTTTTTATGGTGACAAAGGGTGAGAGAAATCTCCTCATTTTGCATATATTTAGGGGGAGCTCATAGATAGGGGGAGCACCTATCTATAAGCAATATTTATTTTTGCTCTTACATAATGGTTGGTTGTCATCATCAAAAAGGGGTAGATTGTTAGCCCTTATGTTTTGATGATGTTTTACAACCACCATTATCGGTACTAATTACTTATGGATTGATAATGCAGTTAATATACATATCTAGCATGTTAGTACCACAAATGGAGGATTGGATGGAATATGCGCTACAACGATGATATCCAAAGAAGGAGGAGGCATAGTGATGAAGCAACGTTTATTCAAGAATACCAAATGCAATAAGAAGCTTCATCCAACTCAAGCTATATCAAGACTCAAGAATTGTATTCTCGTGAGGATATCAGCTAGTTTTTTATCTTCTCTCTAGTGCTAGAATATAGGTAAAGAGTTATCGATTTCACTTGAAGCTATTGGGATATCACACACACGTTTCCATATTTATATTTTTGAGCGTATTTCACAAAATACTATTTTTTTCATAAATATGAGGACCTTTTTGCAAAATTCTTTTCCCAAATAATTTGTTTTTAGTATTAAAAATATTTTACAAAGTTTCACAATTTTTAGAATTCAAATCAATATTTTACAAATATATTAAGTAAGTCAAAAATTAGTTTTTTGAATGTATCAGACTGCGGTCGACCGCCATGGTCGACCGCTCCTGAGTTCATTCGTTGGTGGACAACAAAAACTCTCGCGGTCGACCGCGAGAAAGTTACGGTCGACCGCGAAAAGGTTACGGTCGACCACCGCTTAAGTAAACGGTCTTTTTGGTACAGTTGTTCAGCACCGATTTCACACGATCTCGGCGATGTTCTGTTTCTAGGTTTTAGGGGATTGGGTATGGGTTTCAAACAGCTGTGATTTTCTATTTAAACCTATACTTTTCTTCTTCCTCATTGTCCCAGCTCTTTCAAAAGAAAAAAAATATTTCAGAGAACGTTTTTACAAAGCTCAAATTTTCAAACCTATTTCTTTCTGAGTTTTTGTGTTTCACATCTCAGCTTCAGTGTGATCTTCTCTTTGTCATAGGAACATTGTAAAGAGAGGGTTCTTACACCATTTCTACTATTTTGAGAGCTTGATATTGTGTAGATCAATTTTGTGGGAGTATGATCTAGTGAGATCAACTGTGTAGTGTGAGATCGTGAAGGGATCGCTATGTAGAAGAAGTTCCAGCTTCCAAACCGGGTTGTGTAGTAGATTTCTCCTCGAGAGTGGGGACCAAGGACGTAGGTCAGCGGACCGAACCTCGTTAACACATCGCGCGTCACAAGATAACGATTCCTAACTCTATCTCCTCTATATTGATTGCTTTTGGATATTGTGTTTTGCTTATCCTAATTTTATTACACAATTATAGCCTTGTGACCCTAATCACCCCCCCTCTAGGGTCCAACATATATGTCTCAAATTATAGATAATTAAATATTAACCTCGATCTATGTACGAAAAGAAATAAAACTGGCCTACATCTCACAAGAATCCATAATCACCTTAATTAACATGGTCATATAACTAGTCATTCTATAACAGGTCATTGGTCCACATTTCACACAGAGTCAACACTCATATCATCAGATAACTGACTGTTCACGAATACCATACGTGCATCCAATACCGCTATACAAACTCTGTTAGAGGACTACACGCAATCTGTTTTCAGCCTGGTCCGGACTCAAGCTAAACTCGGATGAATATCAAACTCACGGACCAAAGTAATGACACCGATCTACTTTGACCCAACAAACCAACCCCAGTGGCGACACTGATCCACTGGTACGAGCCTGGAAGATACATCAACAGTCATATCCGATCATATGAACAAAGACTTCCTCATCCCAACTCTTCATGTTTTTCTAAGTCAACAATCATAACCTGAACTAGATCTCTGGTCCACCTCCCAAATTCAGTCAACGCTCAAACACAACAAGAAACAATAAATACAGCTAATTTTATGTAATAAAATCATGACATATCACGTAATTAAAATAAGAATCATAAAATCGGCGGATGTATTGCACATAAAATGTTACGGTCAACAACTATTCACCACACGTCCATAAACTAAATTAATTCAAAATAAATAATTCTTTTACAAAATAAATTCCTTTCAAATTATCTCTCACCATAATTATCGTAAAAATAATTTCTTAAAATAATAAATTCATAAATTCAAAATAAACTTTTTAAAAGATAAATTCTCATTAATTCAAAATAGTCTATTTTCCTAAAATAAATTCTTTTAAAAATATTTATCATTCTTAAATGATTTTCTTCCACAAAATAAATTCTTAAAAATATTATAATTATTCAAAAAATAACATTTATCACATAATTATGATTCATTCAATATTATTCATCAAACCCACACAGATAATTATTAACAGATCTAAAATTCTAATAAAACAATTAAAAAAGGTAAATCCATACATATGACAAATATAAGAATTAAAACGAAACTAAACAAGAATCGGGATCTTGTCTCAGGAATATTGTCGAGGATGTCGTAGAGGGAAGTGGGGGTCGTCGGGTGGTTGTATGTGTGTAATAACCATGAAATTTTGATATTAGTTAAAATAATTTTCTAGTATTTTAAAATATTTAATTATGATTTTTAAAAGAGTATTATAATTTTCTTGAATTTCTACAATTATCTATGATTTAAAGTCTAAATTTTATATTTATTTAAATGATTTAAATATTTATAAATTTATTTAGTGCAGTAAAAATTTTTGGAGTTTATCCTTTGCGTTACAGATACTATTGCATATTATTTTTAAATAATATATTGTATTATTATTATTACGTATATTTTCTTATAATATGTTGTATTATTAATTACGTATTATTTGTATAATTTGTTATATTATTTCTATAGTTTCATATTATCTGTCGTATTAGTATAACTGGTACGTTTTACTGTGTATATAATTATCCCATAATTATTTGATTTTAATTATAAGTTCATATATTTTTATTATTAATTATTCTCGTTTAATTGAATAATATGTGTATATTTTGACTATTTTGTATCAACTGTTGTATTAGCACAACATGTATATTTTTAATTGTAGATAATTATTCTGTAATTAGTTTAATTTTAAGTACTCGTAATTATTTATTCTAATTATTTTTGTTTAAATACTAAACCTTAATTCCTTTTATATATATATTTTATTTTTTATTTTCCTTCATCTCTCTCATTCTCTTCTCCTCTTCGTGAACCCAACCCGTCGCCATCCATCTCCTCTTCCCCTGTTCACGCCGACTGCCGCCCAACCGTCTTGGCCACCGCTGCTTCCTCGTCCTCCTCAACCCCAAGCTCCCCGTGGTCACCGCCTTAGTTGTCACCACCAACAGCCCCCACACTCTCAAATTGCTGCCACCAACCGCCGCTTCGTCGTCCTTTCTCAAAGTAAGTATGCTAGAGAATTGAAGAAGAAATTCAAATTGGAGAATTCTAAGCATGCACCAACTCCCATGAGTACAAGTGTCAAGCTTGATGCGAATGATAGTGGTGAGGATGTAGACCAAAAACTATACCGAGGTATGATAGGTAGTCTTCTTTATCTCACCGCTAGTAGACCCGATATTATGTTTAGTGTGTGTGCATGTGCATGTTTTCAAGCTTCTCCTAAAACATCTCATTTAATTACGGTTAAAAGAATTATTAAATATGTTAATGGAATAATTGATCTTGGTTTATTTTATCCTAAAAGCACCTCTTTTGATCTTTATGGTTTTTGTGATGCCGACTTTGCCGGATGTAAGGTAGATCACAAAAGTACGAGTGATACATGTTAATTCTTGGGTAACTCTCTTGTCTCTTGGGCCTCCAAGAAACAAAATTGTGTTGCCTTGTCCACTACGAAAATGGAATACATTACCGTCAGCTTATATTGTGCCTAAGTTTTATGGATAAAACAAAGTTTAGTTGACTATGATTTGAATTTTTAAAATATAAAAATCATTTGTGATAACACTAGTGCTATAAATATTTTAAAAAATTCTGTTTCGTACTCTAGAACCAAACATATTAATGTGCGCCATCATTTCTTATGCGATCATGTAGAGAGGCAAGATGTTTCCCTTGTTTATATTGATACTAAATCTCAATTAGCGGACATCTTTACCAAGCCTCTTAGTGAAGATGATTTTTGTCGCATAAGAAATGGTTTGGATTTATGTACAATGTAAAAGCTTTTGTTTTGTTTGTTTGTTGCACATCATATGCATTTTTTGTTTACCATTTCATTTACCCATTTTGATGGTGACAAAGGGGGGAGAGAAATCTCCTCATTTGTTGCACATAGTTAGGGGGAGCTCATAGATAGGGGAAGCTACTATCTATAAACTATATTTATTTTGCTCTCAAATAATGGTTGGTTGTCATCATCAAAAAGGTGAAGATTGTTAGCCCTTGTGTTTTGATGATGATTTACAACCACCATTATCGATACTAATTGAGTGATATTGTAGTTAATATATATATCAAGCTTGTTAGTACCACTTATGGAGGATTGAATAGAATATGAGCTACAACGATGATACCCAAAGAAGGAGGAGGCATAGTGATGAAGCAATGTTTAATCAAGAACAATAAATACAATGAGAAGCTCCATCAACTCAAAGCAATATCAAGACTCAAGAAATGTAATTCTATGTGAGGATATTTTCTAGTTTTTATTTGCTCTCTAGTGCTAGAATGTAGGCAAGTAGTTGTAGATTTTATTTGAAGCTATTGGGATATCACGCACACGTTTTCATACTTATAATTTTGAGTGTTTTTGTCAAAATATTGTTTTTCATAAGTATGAGGACCTATTCGTAAAATTCCTTTTCTAAAAAGTTTTTTTTAGTGTTGAAAACATTTTACAAAGATTATACTATTTTTAGAAATCAATTGAGTATTTTTACAGATTTTTTAAAAAGAGTCAAAAACTATTTTAAAACAGTATCTGTCTGTGTCAGTTCGCGGTCAACCTCCACGGTCGACCGCGCCTATGTTTTTCCCTCAGGAGCCAGCAGAAACTTTTGCGGTCGACCGTGATGGTTGACCGTTAGTTTGAAAATTCCCACGGTCGACCGCCACGGTCGACCGTAAAAGTTTTTAGAAATTTTCTCAGATTGGAAAGTGTCTCGCGGTCGACCGTGAAAATCTCACGGTCGACCGCCGTTCACCCCAACGACCTTTTTGGTACAGATTTTAGAAACGATTATTACGGAATTTTTGGGGATTTGGGTATAGGCTTTGACTGCTATGTTTTCTCCTATTTAAACCCCTCATACCCCTCTTCTTCAAGTTGTCCCAAGCATTTTAAAAAACCATAGTTTTGTTTTACTGAGAGCCAAACTTTCAATCCTGTTTTCTCTGTTTTCTAGTTCACATCCCAAGCTTTAGTGTAATCTTTCTCCTTGCCATAGGGACACTGTAAAGAGAGATATTTTACACCATTTACTACTGTTGTGATCTTGATCTTGTGGAGATCAACTGTGTGAGAGTGAGATCTTAAGGTGATCAACTGTGTAGTTGTGAGATCTTGTGGAGATCATTGTGTAGAAGAAGTTCCGGCTTCCAAACCAGGTTGTGTAGTGGATTCTCCTCGAGAGTGGGGAGCGGGGACGTAGGTCAGCGGGCCGAACCTCGTTAACACATCGCGCGTCACTTGGATAATGATTTTTAACTCTATCTTATTTAATTTGGTTGTTCATTTTGTGTTGTATTGCTTGTCTCATTTTTATTGCACAATTATTGCCTTAAGACCATAATCACCCCCCTCTAGGGTCCAACAAAACAATAGTAATAATACAACAACTTATATAATTAAACAAGAATAATTAATAAAAAATCTAATTACTTACATTTAAAAAATAAATAATTATGAAAGAATTATCTACATAATAAAATGTACCAGTTGTACTAATAAAACCGATAATATGTAACAGTAAAAATTAATACAACAAATTATACAATAATATGTAATTAATAATACAATATATTATACGAAATAATACGTAATAATAATAATAATAATATATTATATTATTTAAAATGATATGTAATAGTATCGATAACACAACGCATAAATTCTAGAAATTTTTACTGCACTAAATAAATTTATAAATATCTAACTCATTTAAATAAATATAAAATTTGAACTTTTAAATCATAGAACATTCTAAAAAATCCAAAAAAATATAAATACTCTTTTAAAAATAATAATTAAATATTTTAAAATATTAAAAAATAATTTTAACTAGTATCAAAATTCACGAACATTACACGGGCTGAGAAATTAGCTGCAAGAATAGCACCCAAGGGAAGCTAGGATTTTTTTTAATTAGGGGGGCGACCAATGGAGGGAGATGGAGACATGAGAGAGGGTAGTGGGGGATCGGGGGTGGGGCTGCGACTAATGGAGGGAAAGGGAGATGGGAGAGAGGGCAACGGGGGGTAGGGGTGGCCAATGGAGGGGGGAGATGATAGAGAGGGTAGCGGGGGCAGGGGCGGGGGTAAGGGGGTAGGGGGAGCGAGGGGTGATGGGGGAAGATGGAGAGGGGAAAGGGGGTAGTGTGGCAGGGGGACGGCGGGCGAGAAGAGAGATAGTGGGATGGGGGTGGGGGAGCAGTAGAGAGGAGAGAGGGTAGGGGGCATGTTATGAGAGAAGAGAGGGTAGGGGGTGGCTAGCGACTGAGAGGAGTAGAGGGATGGGAGAGAGAGGAGGAGAGAGAGACGTCAAGTGGAGGGGCAGAGGGAGAGAGAGATGGTGGGACGAGGGGGTTTAGGGTTAGAGTTTTCTCAGGGGTGGGGGAGTGGGGGAAAACGGTTAGGGAGAGTTGGGGGCGGGGCGGGGCGGGGCGGGGAGGGGGGATAATGTTAGGGTTTTGTTATTATTTATTATTAAAGACAATCTAGATGAAAATTCCATTTAGGCTGCCAGCCTATACAGAATTTACGTCTAGGTTGCTTTTTAATTTTGAAAAAAAACTTTTCGTCTCATTTAGCATTCTAGACGGAAATCTCCGTCTAGAATGCCTCAAACTAGACGGAGCAACCTAGACAAAAGCCACAAACTAGATAGAATTTTATTCTGTCTAGGTTATTCCGTCTAGTTTGTTAATTTTTCTACTAGTGAAAAGAGAAGATATTGCTTATTTTGAGGAAAATCTGATCATATACAGAGATCAAGACTTGAACATAGAAAATCAAGAGATCACTAGCCTCACATTTGAATTTCTCTTGATCTTCGGTGCTGAAGAAGACTAATATATCTTCCAAGCAACAAAGCCTTCATCGGCAGCAAATGACCCATCGTCTTAGCCAGTGCATCAACATAATACAAGACCGGTGTTCTATTAGCATACAAAAAAGAACTCTAAGAAATATAAAAATTTTCTTAATTTCATTGTAAGTCTCTTAATTGTAATTTGTGTTAATTGTAATTTTAAAGACTTGAAACAAATACTTGTCACATAATAGATAAGACTCAATGATATTAGTTTTGGGAGGTTAGGTTTCAGTGAGAAATGTTCACAGTGGTTAAATCAAAATTTTTTAAAAGTTGAGATAGATTATCTACAAAACACCTAAAACCTGACAGACGTTTAGTCATTTTTAAATAGTTGGAGGGTCGAGGGTAGGGGTGGGGAAGGTGGGGTTGACATGGCCCCACATAGTTTAGGGAGAGTTTTTTAAAATTAACTCTTAAACAAAATCACAACTTAAGACACGTGTGACATTAATTTTATAAGAGTAGAGTTTATAGCAAGTCTATCACTCAATGAACTAATTTGGGTTATTTGCCCTTAAATTTATTCTATACATCAACTATGAATTTTTTTTGCTATTAGAATCTCTAAGAGAAATTTAATCTTTATTTGGGATGTGTATGTGATCCTTCTTATTCCCCTTGTCCTTCATGATTTGTAATAAATGATTTGACAAAATAAATTAAGTTGTCATTTTATATTACTCTCCTTCTTATAAGTTTATGAAGCTCATAGTTTGGATATAAGTATTATTGTGGATATTGTATTCTTCTAACACCTTAACCTAAATTTTTGGATGTTGTTTGATATTAGATAGATATAAATTATTTTATTATAATACGATCAATATGAGTGCATAATAGATATAAATCAATCTCATATTATATTTTATACTTTTCTAAAACTAGGAATAATCATTTTGACAGATCAATTTGTAATTGGGAAGATGTAAAAAGAGTACAATATTAGATTTGGTATTAATCACATAATTTATATTTTTCTTTCTTAATTGAATTTGCACATTCTAACTTATAAGATTCTAAAAAAAACTTGAATATCTATAATACTCGGTCGCTAGATAAACAACAGGTGAAAGTAAACAAAAGGCCAAAGTGTTTTTTTAATAACTAAACAAAATCCTTAATGACAAGATAAAACCTATCATTTTTTTTTTGATGAATTCAAACATTTATCTTTTAATTAATAATAAGAGTTTTTTCCATATTGGTCCCTTACATCATTAATATTTTAAAATTATACATTTGAATTACTAATTAATCTTAAATCATTGATATTTTAAGGTTTTAAACGTCACTATTTCTTTGAAAGACAAAATGTTAAAACGAACAAGATTTTACACATGAAAATATCTAAAATTTTTAATATATTATGATAATTATAAAATATTTGAAACCATGTTATAGTAAATAAATAAATATATTACACACACACACACATACACACACACACACACACACATATATAGTATAAAAAGAGGATTATAGTGTTAAAACCATTAATTCTTTTTTCCCTTTTAAATTTTGATAAGTTTTAATATGGCATTATCTCTAATTAATATTTTATTAAATAAATATAACCTCTTATTAATTACACACCTCCTCATCTTTTTAAATAATTATAATTATTCTTAATATTATAATTATTAATTATTATAAATTTATTTATAAAATAAGTATAAACAATTATTAGTACTAACCAATTAAATTATTATAATTATTATTTATGAATTATAATAAAATAATTAAAGTTATAGTAAATAGTATAATATATTACTAAATAATATCAGGAATTATACTATAATTCAATCAGAAATAAAATAAATAGAATAAATTTTGAATTGCATACATAGTGTAATTATTTTAATAATATCACATAAATTATGAATTACACTATTTATTTAGTATTATATTATGAGATAAATTCAATAAATAATTTAATATTATTTTTAGAGTATTTTCTCAAAGGTTATTAAATGATACTGAATAATCTATACTTGGTAATGATTAAGACTAACCTTTTTACAAAATAATATATAACATTAATAATAGTACTATTAATTATTAATGATAGTATAATAAAATTTATAAAATATTTATAGTACTAAATTATTTAAGAGCATAATTAAAAAGTAAATTAGATAAATATTTTATAATAAAATTAGGTAAATTCTAGTAAACCCTCATCAACTTTAAACATTTGGCAGTAAATGAACCCTATGAACTTTCAAAATCTCATTAAACCCCTAATAACTTTTGTAAAAAGTCCACAATATCTTTTTTATAAATTTCACCAAACTTCCAATAACTTACAAAATGCCTTTTTATGCCATTTTCTGATTCTAATTTATAGCGGTTTATCTACAAAACTCAAAAAGTTTTTGAGGGTCTTCTTTGAAACTGAAAAGTCATTAGGGTTTAGTGTAATTTTAAAAATTCATATGGGCTGAAAGCTCATCAGAGTTTAGTGTAATTATCCCCAATAAATAATTATAATGAGAAGTAACTATTACAATGTGTTACAGGTATCAAGTGTAACTATCTAGGGAACATTAGGAAAAGCTAGCAAGATTAATGCAACTTAGTTAATTTAGAGTTAAGTGAATAAATTTCAAGTTGGATGTGCATATTTAAGAGAACTTATAGAATTGGTAGTTTTATTTGAGAATAATTTTAAATTTGGGAACTTATTTGAAAAATGTTAACATTAGGCGATCATTATAAGAAAAATATTATATTATAATAACTATACAATAAGAAGTAATTCATATATTTCTTTTTAAACAATCTTATTATGTAATTTTATTTATTAACATATAGTTTCACTATTCAATAAAAAAATTTAAATTTAAAATATGTATGTTCACGTGCAAAGTACGTGCATTATACTAGTATATATATATATATATATAT
>BQKN01000540.1:117856-146896 GCA_022839385.1 Asparagus kiusianus
CTTCAGCGTGACATCTTGAGCATCTAATTAGACGTCTATTCTCAGATCTGTTGTTAATACGTATATTCTTGTTCCTTCCATGTCTCTTTATCGTCTTTGGGGGAAGTATGCCAACTATTTCATCTGTAACATCTGGCTTATCGTAATTTAGAATAGGAAAGAGAATTGGTTTGTAACTTTTCTTAAAAGCTTCATTCGTCATGAACCAATCGCAAAACCGATACACATCTCTATACATAAAGTTAATAGCAGCACACACATATTTACATGATATTCACAATATATCTCATGCATGACACGTGCATGTTTTGTGTTCTAAATGAACTTGTACTAATTTTTGTGATGATACCTTAAAGATTTCTGTTGTAGAATGCGATACTTCAAGAGTGCATCCCTTCATGCAATTTTCTTGAAGAATTTTTTCCGCTTCAAGACATAGATAACTATTCCATTTTGTTACCATCTCGCGGTGAGTAGTCATCCTTTCCATAATCTGCACATGAATATGATCCATCATATCGCAAATAGGAATTTTTCTAGCTACACGAATCCAATTGTTGAAAGGTTCAGCAACATTGGAAGTAAAATGACCATATCTGTGTATCAAATAATAATTCACTATCATAAATTATAGCCATGTGTCATATATAAATAACAAAGTCACAAGCAATAGAAAAATATCAAAGCACACAGCTAAGAGTCACATATAATGATGTATTGCCACATGAGACAAGTAAAGGTCACACGTAATAGACGAACGTCACATATAAAAGCATAATGTGATATTTAATAACTCAAATTCATAGAAAATGGCTGATATTTAACATACCTTATACCAAGAAATACAAAATTTGCCCAATTATTTAGACCATAACTTAGAGCTACTTGGTAAGCTCTTTGATCCGTCATCCTAATTCATGTAAAATAGTTTTAAATTCTATTTCCGTGTACTTGTATACAACAAACTCCAACAATTTTGAAATACGTTGAGTAGCACTTGAGGCAAAACCCATCTCTCTAAGCTTCAATTTATAATTCTCAACAAGATGAAGTACACATCTAGAGTGATATGCATTTGGAAATATATCTTTTAAAGATTGTTTTATTCCTTTATCGGCATCTGACAAAATTACTAGAGGGTGGGGTTGATTGTATGGTTCTGTTCGATTGTATAAAATATACCGCAATCCTTGAATAAACCAACTCCAATTTGCTTCATTTTCTTAGTCACAAATGCAAAATACGAGTGAAAATATGCCTTGATTACCATCATAAGCAGTCGCACCTAATAAGATCTCTTTGTAGAGATCTTTCAGAAAAATCCCATCTAGAAAGAGCAATGGCCTACATCCTTTGAGAAACCCCTGTATGCATCCACCATAGGACATGAATAAACATTTGATTCTCCTTTCTTCTTATTCAATGATGAAGACACTGCCTAGATTTATTTCCATCACCTTCATTTGGTACCTTAAATTAATGGTTAAAAGAACAAATAACTTGTTAAATGATGAACAAGATCTAACTATTGTCAGTTCTCTTGTTTTGATGATGATTTACAAATACCATTATTTGTACTAATTTCTTGATGAGTGATATTATGTAGATTGTAATTTGCCAAGAAAGATAGTGCCAACTATTGGAGGATTGGACGAAATATGAACTACAAGGATGATATCCAAGGATGTGGAGACAAATTGATAAAGACAAGCTTTCAAGAGCAACTTACACAAGAGAAGCTTCATCAAACATATAAGCAAATATCAAATCCAAAAGAATTGTATTCATATGTGTTAGATATTTGCATTTTTATTTCTCTCTAGAGCTTAATGTAGACAAGTTATTAAGTAGATAACATTTAAAGAGATTGGGGTTCACACATACACACACTTATAAAAACAAGTTTTTAACCATTTTTGAAAAATAAATAGTTTCTACAATTAGGAAAAGATTTTTCAAAAATTCCTTATCTAACATGTTTATATGTATGTTTATAAGCATTTCCTAAAGTTTCATATTTTTTGGATTTTATTTGCTATTTTTAAGCCACTTCAAAACTCATTTTTAAACATGAACAGTGCATGTGCATGTCTCATGAAGATGAGGTACAATCCGACTCCGATGATGAATCTTTGTATATGCAATGTGAACTAGGAGCTGCTCTTGAGGAATTAAACTTTGAATTTAAAAAGTTGACAAAAGAATATTATTCTTTCCAAAAAGTGCATGATTCATGTGACGCAAAATTTAAGCAATTACAATCTTCTCTAAATAATGCAATTGCTTTAAAGGATGAAATAATTGTAGATCTTGATTTTGAAAATAAACAATTAAGATCTCAAATTAAAAAAATTAAAAAATAAAAATACCATATTAAAAACCAATCATGCTTCCACTAGTCATAATCATCATCAATTTAGAAGAACATGGTATCATAGATCTTATGCCCCCACCTACAAGAAAGATTTTATTTGCACATATTGTATGAAATATGGTCATACTTTCACACATTGTAGGATTAGAGATAATGTTTATGATTATGGGTTGATGTTGGTACCTAAGGGTACCAAGAGTACTAACATTTAAGGGTCCAAGATTTGGGTACCTAAAGATTCTACCACTTGTTTTCATGCAGGGAACGTCTCGCACAAGATATAGAGAGTTGCGGTACTTTGTTAGTGGTTTTTCTCATCACATGACGGGCAACAAAGACTTATTTGTAACCCTATCAAGGATAGAAAGAGGCAATGTCTCCTTTGGTGGTGGTGAAAAAGATAAAATTATGAGTATTGATAATATTGGTAAGATACATGCTCCCATAATTGAGGATATTTATTTGGTAAAAGGACTTAATCATAATCTCTTAAGTATTAGTCAACTTAGTGACAAAGGGTATGATGTTATTTTTAAACTGGATAAGTGTATTGTAAGTCTAAAAGATAAAGCTATTTTTGTTGCCCTTAGAAAGTCTAATATATATATTTTTGAGATGAATGAGCTTTTAGATCAAGATGTGAAGTGTCTTGCCGTGATGGATGGAGATAATTGGATTTGACACAAAAGACTTGGACGTGCTCACATGAGATTAATCTCTAAGCTATAAAAGAAGAACTTGGTAAGAGGACTACCAAGTCTAACATACATTAAAGATTCACAATGTGAGAACTGTGCCAAAGGTAAACAAATCAAAAGCTCTTTTAAATCCATAAATGAGGTATCCACCACTAAACCTTTACAATTGATTCATCTTTATTTATTTGGTCTTATGTGTGTTACCTCGTTAGGAGGAAAGCATTATGTGTTTGTTATTGTTGATAATTTTTCACGTTTTACATGAGTTTTATTTCTTGCTAATAAAGATGAATGTTTTAAAGAAATTTCTCATTTAGTAAAAAGAATTAAAAATAAAAAGGATTTAAAAGTTGTAAAAATTCAAAGTGATTATGATGGTGAACTTCAAAATAAAATTGTTAGTGATTTTTGTGACCATCATGATATTACACATACATTTTTCGCTCCAAGAATACCACAACAAAATGGTAGTTGAACGAAAAAATTGTATCATACAAGAGATGACAAGTACTATGATTAATACTTTTGTTTTGCCAAAGCATTGGGCAGAAGCCATCAACATGGCTTGCTATGTTTTAAATCGTGTTTTAATTAGACCTATTTTTTAAGAAAATACCTTATAAACTTTATTTTGTCAAAACTACAAATATTAGCTATTTTCGGATTTTTGGTTGCAATTATTTTATTTTGAGCATAAAAGATCATCATGACAAATTTGATTCAAAGATTGATATTGGTGTATTTTTGGGATATACATCAATGAGTAAAGCATATAGAGTTTTTAACAGACGAACACTCGTTGTTGAAGAATCCATAAACGTTAATTTTGATGAAACATATGATTATTTACTAGATGGTGTGCGTAGGGATGATGATGAGATTGAGGGAGGATTGGGACTCATGCAAATAAATGACAAACCCTCTATGGATGCACCAAAATATGGGGAAGAGAACCTTGAACAAAATCAAGAGGAACTCCCCAAAGCACGGAGATTTGCACCGGATTATCCCAAGGAGTAAATTATCAATAGCCCATCAAAAGGAGTTTTGACTCGCTCAAAGGCTATGAGCGAGTGTGGTTATATTACTTTCTTATCCCAAATAGAACCTAAACGTGTTGATTCTTTGAATGATGAATTTTGGATTTTAGCTATGCATGATGAATTAAACAATTTTCAAAAAATAATGTTTGGAAATATGTTCCTAGACCTAAAGATTTTCATATTATTGAAACAAAATTGGTTTTTAGAAATAAACTTGATGAATTGGGCATAGTGACTAGAAATAAAGCTCGTTTAGTTGTCAATGATACAATCAATAGGAGGGTATTGATTATGACGAGACTTTTATACCACTTATAAGATTGAGTCAATTAGAATATTTTTAGCCTTTGCTAGCTTTAAAATTTCAAATTGTTTCAAATAGATGTTAAAAGTGCTTTTTTAAATGGGTTTATTGAAGAAGTGGTGTATGTCGAGCAACCCCCCGATTTTATTGATCCACTATTTCCTAATCATGTTTACCAGGTACAAAAAGCTTTGTATGGGTTAAAATAAGCTCATAGAGCTTGGTATATTCGTCTCTTAAGTTTTCTTATTGATAATGATTTTTCAAAAGAAAAAATTGATAATACTCTATTTATTAGAAAAATGATTTTATTTTGATTCAAATTTATGTTGATGATATCATTTTTAGTGCCACTAATGAATCTTTGTACAAGGAATTTTCTAAAGTTATGCAAGAACAATTTGAGATGAGCATGATGAGAGAGCTTATATTTTTCTCAGTCTCCAAGTCAAACAAACCAATGATGGGATTTTCGTGTCACAAGCAAATATGCGAGAGAGTTTGTCAAGAAGTTCAGAATGGAGAACTCTAAATATGCACCAACCCTTATGAGCACCACCATCAAGTTAGGCTTGGATGAGAGTGGGGATAAGGTAGACCAAAAGCTTATCGAGGTATGATAGGTAGTTTACTTTATCTCACTGCTGGTAGACTGGATATTATGTTTAGTGTTTGTGCATGTGCATGTTTTCAAACTTCTCCTAGAAAATCTCATCTAATTTTGGTTAAAAGATTATTAAATATATAAATGGCACTATAGAACTTAGTTTGTTTTATCCTAAAAACACTTCTTTTGATCTTTGTGGTTAATATGATGTCGACTTTAACGGTTGTAAGGTAGACCATAAGAGTACGAGTGAAACATGTTAATTTTTGAATAACTCACTTGTTTCTTAGTCATCCAAGAAATAAAATTGTGTTGTGTTGTCCATTACGAAAGCGGAGTACATTGTCACCGGCTTGTATTGTGCATAATTTTTATGGATGAAACAAAATTTAGTTGATTTTTATTTACACTTTCATGATACGAAAATATTTTGTGATAACACTAGTGAAATTAATATTTTAAAAAGCTCTGTTTTGCATTCTAGAACAAAACATATAGATGTACGACATTACTTCTTATATGACCATGTAGAAAGGAAAGATGCTTCTCTTATTTACATTGACACAAAATCATAATTAGTAGACATCTTTACTAAACCCCTTAGTGAAGAAGATTTTTTGTCGTATAAGAAATGAGTTAGGTATGTGCATTCTTTGAATACTTATTTTGATGCCTTTTGTTTGCTATTGGTTTTAAACTATCAATTTCATACCTACATGTTTTTATCTACACTGTCAAAACATGGTTAAACATACAAGGATACTTAGAGGAGTGGTTAGAAGAGATTGGGATTAATTCCAAGAGGAGTGGGTTGGTAGTAATGCCTAGGAGAGGTCGTAAATCCAAACACTTCAGGAATATGGCACGGGTAGGCCAACACTTAGAGAAGTATCTTGTGGGTTTTAACACATGTATATTATCTTATTTATCCAATTTTAATGTTGACAAAGGGGGAGAGAAATTTCCTAATTTGTGCACATAGATAGGGGGAGAGTCTTATAGATAGGGGGAGCAACTATCTATAAGATAAAATTTTATTTTATTCATGCTATTGAATAATGGTGGTTTGTCATCATCAAAAAGAGAGAGATTGTTAGTTCTTTTGTTTTGATGATAATCTACAAACATCATTATTGGTGATAATTGCTTGATTAAGTGATATTATGTAGATTGTAATTTGCCAAGCAAGATAGTGCCAACTATTAGAGGATTAGACGGAATATGAGCTACAACGATGATATCCTAGGAGGTGGAGGCAATTGATGAAGACAAGCTTTCAAGAGCAACTTACACAAGAGAAGCCTCATCAAACTTTTGAGAAAATATCAAAGCCAAAAGAATTGTATTCATATGTGTGATATATTTACATTTTTATTTCTCTGTAGAGCTTAATGTAGACAAGTTATTAAGTAGATAACATTTAAAGCGATTGGGGTTCATACGTACACACACTTATAAAAACAACTTTTTAACCATTTTTGAAAAATGAATAGTTTCTACAATTGGGAAATATTTTTTCAAAATTTCTTTTTCTAATATGTTTATATGTATGTTTATAAGCACTTCCCAAAGTTTCATTTTTTTGGATTTTTATTTGCTATTTTTTAAGGAACTTCAAAACTCATTTTTAAACATGAACAATGCATGTGCATGTCTATCAGTCAACTCATACCTGTTATTAGTCAACTGATGAAATGCACTGGAAAGAGTAGAAGTTTATGCTTAGTCGACTGATGATCCGTCAGTCGACTGATACATGTTATCAGTCGATTGATAAGATCATTAGTCGACCAATAACAGATGAGCAACCTGTAACGGTTAGCTCATCAATCAACTGATGAACAATACCAGTTGACTGATGGTACTGTTAACGGCTAATTTTTATTTTAGCTAAAAATTTAGGATTTTGTGATTTGTTTGGGATTTGGGCTATTGTTTGGGGCTTCTATATATACCCTTTGACCCTCTTCACTTCAGTAATCAAGAAAACAAAGAAAAATTCCTAAGTTTTCTTTCTAAGTGTTCTTAAGCTCAAACTTTCAATCTTCATTCTAAATTGTTTCTAAGTTTCTATATTCCCAATCTCACAAACCCCTAAGCTTGAGTGTGTATCTCTTGATCATTGTCATAGGATTGTTGTGTGAGATTCTCTTTTAATTTATCTTGTGATTGTGTGGTGAGATTGATCTCGAGGAGATCGTTGTGAGGATTGTAAGATCTCGTGGGGAGATCGTTGTGAAGAAGTTTCGGCTTTCAAACCGGGTGTTATAGTGAAGTTACCATCGGGAGAGGTGGTCGGGGACGTAGGTCGGAGGACTGAACCCCGTGAACATATTGTTGTGTCATCTTGGATAACTATTCTCTAATTTTCCTCTTTATTTATTATCATAGCATTTTATTTGTGTCTTGTGTTACATTGAATTTCATTTATTGCACATTTATTATTTTATTACCTATTCACACCCCCCTCTAGGGTAATTTCAACTGTCACATGTAATACTTAAACATCACAAATCAAGTCTAAATATCACATATAAGGTCGAACTATCACATGTAGGATTTAATTGTCACATATTACATTAAAATATCACATGAGACGTGTATTTGTTACATAGCTTTCAGACATGTCACGTTTACGGTTAACTGTGATACATATACGTTCTAAAGGAGACATCAATAAATTAATGGACTAATCAGGATAGTAAATCATATGAATGCCTTGCGTAACCAAATATTTGGTCTTTTGTTGTCCCCTTAGCACACCAAGCTTTAGACTAATTAACTTTTAAGCCATATTGAGAGTACAATTCCTTTCTAATGTCAGTTGGGTAATATATAGACGCCTCTTCATAGTTAATGTAGCATACTTGCAATCCACCTTCTTGACGCTCTGGAGTGATCAGCTGTGTTGTTATGTTGTCCACAAGTATGTTGAGGAACAAAATTTTTTATAGCAAAGGTCAACACATGGCTCAATGGTGAAGCGAAAAGCAACCCCGGGTATTTTGTTTCTTTTCTAAACATGCAACTAGCATGAATACGTTTTGGCTCATTGTTTATATATTTAAAAGCAAACTTCTTAGCGAGTAATATATAAGAGTCATTCTAACTTCTTTTATGCTTTCAAATTGCTACCCTTTTCCAGCAATTGCCTCGTGCCACCATGTTGGGATCAGTGACGAGTTACTTACTACGTCGTTCATCATCCACACATGCTCTCCTTGAGGATCGTCGTTTTGGATCCTCTCTAATTCCTTAATTAGGATCCTCCCATAAGGTTCCTCGATATGCTCCGATGACTATGAGCTTACATTAGGAACACTGCAAGTTGAATGTAACATACATATAAGCCATGTGTGATAATCACCAATAAAGTCACATAAGACGTAAATATCACAAATAAAGTCAATATATCATAAATAAAGCCAATATATCACGTTCGATGTCTTCAGGTCACATTTATGACGTAAATATCACAGTTCCCATTATAACGTGTATCCAGAACCTAAAAATATACTTTTGAATACTTACTTAAGCTCTGTTTCTGTCCCTATGGCATGCGTGGATCCTTCATCTCTTTTAGTAACAGTAATGATTATCGTATTTAACCCTATTGAACAATGATAATCTATCATATTGATTGGGAAACTTCTCGAGATAGTAACTTATCAACAAACTTTCGTACGGTACTCTAAAATTCTCTACAGCTTGCATCTTCAATTCAACTAAACTTGTTGCATAATTGATTTTAATAAGGGTTGCATTAGTGTTAAATGAAATCACACACATTAAAGAATCTTCCATTTTGGTTGTTGAAGAAGTTAAGAGGTAAAAATTAAGAATATTTTGGTTGTTGAATGTTGTTGAAGGTCTTATGAGTAGATCTAAAGAGGGAAGAAGATATTACATTGAGATGAGACATTATTTTGGAGGGAACGTAATAGGTTTTCCTCCAATTTTCCCTTTCCCTCCAAAAATCCTCTCCAGCCATAACCCCAATTGGAAGTGACTTTCGACTACATGATGGCATGATATGTTGGCCAATAAGACAAAATAGTTTACACCCTCCACAAATGGGTACAAAAGGGTAAAATGGGCAATACTTAAAAATACATATACAATGTTGGGTTAGGAGTGTTTTAGCATGAAAACTTGGGTCAAAGAGCTTACAAGGGGTTGACTCTAGTTGGGGGAGGAGGATGCATAGCCCAAGTTTTGTTAGTTCCTCCAAGCAATTTTCCCATTTTTTTAACTCTTTCACAGATAAATACCCTCGCTAATTTCACGCAATAGTAATATTTGCCAAAATTTCACATAGGATAAAATAGTCAAAGTATAATCCAAACGGTCTATCTATCAAAATTAATTAAACTACATGGACGATAAGTTCTATAACACACTCATATAGTGGTCTATGTGCAATTAACACTAGATTGCATCTCTAACTTGGACATGATAATACATGTAACAGACAATGTCTTCGTGTCCATAATGGTTATGGTTCATAATTTTGTTCTCAATGAAGAAACACAAATGTAAAAGAAAACACCTACACTTGCAAAATTGCCTTAGTTGAAAAGGAACACCCTAGCAAATAGGCAATAGCAATTCTCATTGTGAGCTTCTTCTTCTTCTTTTTCCCACTTACTAGGATACCAACCTTGCAACTCAAGGCATGGGTACAGAGAGAGTAATCATAAGACTCACACTTTCATGTGAGTGATGCCTCTATCTTTTCTTTCATTTTCTTTTCTGATTAAATAAGGGTGATTAATTAACTTAAGTACAAAACTTGGGTAGCACTGTTTTTGTGAGACAAAGATCAGAACTTGTACTTTGATTTTTCTGTTTTGTCCCCTTGCATGTGCTTAGTGACAAAGGAAATGCTCACCTAAAATATTTTTAGTATTGAATAATTTTATTAAGAAGTAATGCTCACACAAGTGTATGTCTCAGTCAAGAAGAATGTGAGGTTTGCTTGTTGTAGTAGCATGCCGGTTATTGTCAACGACATATATGTATTAAAAGTATTAAGGATTCAAAGCTTAGTCTGTGTGATTAGATAGTAAATATATCATTTTCTCAAATCATAGTCGCCTATTGTTTTATGGTCATTATTGATTAATGAACTGCCAAAAACACAATGAGATGATATAAATCATGATCTCGGATGCCAGCCTTAATTGTTTGAATTGCGGAATATTTTTCATCAAAAAGTTTATGGTAAAATAGATAACTACTTCTAAATTGGATAATTAAACAAAAGATTGTAAGATTTTCTGCGTTTTGTGTCACCTGGTTTAACTTCATCACTCAACTTTACAGTCAAACTAACATAATTGTTAAAGTAAAATAATTTATTAAATTTCTCTAGAGATTCCCAACACCCAATAACGAAGGAAGGAATATAATTTGGTCGACAAAAGTTTAGAATTTTAACCTGAGTTTTCTAAACTTTTTAACATATCAGTCGCCTATTATTTCCTTTGACAACCAATGCTAGTCATGTCTATGTTTTAGCAAACACCATCATCTACTATGCGGCTTAGTTGTGTATGGAAAGCAAGAATTATTTTATTCTTTTAGATCAATACAAGTATAAATTCTATCACAATAGTCCATGTGACATCAAAATTTGTTTTTACTGATTTTAAGAAGATCTATATTCTATATCTTTTTTTTAGAAATATGTTTTTTATTCTTTGATTTTTCTTTTTTTTAAAGCAAACAAACAGCCCCTTATATATTTGGACAAATTTTTAAAAACAACCTTTTTAAAACTTTATTGTGCAAAAACGACCCTTTGAAAAATTAATGAGCAAAACCGACCATTTTCAACAAAAAAGGGTCGTTTTTGCTGGGGAGACACTAAAATGAAGTGTACGGGACTACTAGTCCCGTACACTTACACTTCATTTTAGTGGCTATATAGTCGGGACTGCCCAACTCCCTCACTCTCTTCATCTCCCCATCACCCACCTCCCAAGCTTCGCCTCAAACCCATCGCCGACCACCCCCTGAACTTCGAACCGCCGCCTATACCGCCGCCCATCTCCGACATGTTTCATTGCCGCCTACACCGCCGCCCCGCCGCCCATCCCCGACAAGCTTCACCACCGCCTACACCATCGCCCATCTCCGACAAGCATAGATGGCTTGGATCGCATCCTCGATCCGCTTCGCTTCCAAGTGGGCCTCAATCCGCTTCGCTTCCAAGGGAAATCCTCCGCCCGGGGGAAGTTCTCCTGGCCCTCCGGCGCCACCTTCGAGGGCCGCTTCCGCTCCGGTCGCGCATAGGGCACGTGGAAGAGGAACTTGCAGGACGGCCACGGTCGCTACATCTGGAGGAATGAGAATCAGTACATTGGGGAGTGGAGGGGGTGGGGTTATTTGTGGAGGGGGTTTTGATCTGGGCCAACAGAAATTGATACGATGGGTTCTGGGAGAAAGGGGTGCCTAAGGGCAATGGGTCTTCACTTGGCCTGATGGTCGACAACTGCAGCGAGCAAACTCTTACGGGGACATTTTACTCACAGTACACTAAAATGAAGTGCACGGGACTAGTAGTCCCGTACACTTCATTTTAGTGTTTCCCCAGTAAAACTGACCCTTTTCTGTCGAAAAGGGTCGGTTTTGCTCATTAATTTTTCAAGTGGTCGTTTTTGCACAATAAATTTAAAGAAATGTTCTTTTTAAAAATTTGTCCTATATATTTCATCTCCTTACAAAATTCATTATTAGTGCCCACGCTACATCTATATTAATTTAGTAGGCTTTGAATAATTAGTGCGGTGCAATAAATAAATCTCCACCCACGTCCGTACGTCCCCATACTTTCCCCGTCACCGTCGGCCGCGGCTGCGACACGTACTATAACAATACAATTTGCAGTTATTGTCATAATAAACCTTCACAACTTTACTATTTTATATGGTACCCTAAAATCTGTATGTATCTAAATTTTCCCTTGAAATAAATTAAGATGTTTCCAATAGCTCTGCCATAATTGTAATTTACGTCCTAGACATATTAAATTGTTTTAAATGAGACAGCCATTTCCGACAAAATTGGAGGTTTGAGGGATTAGCATAGAATTAATAAAGATAAAGTTATGGGTTTGTTATGACAAATCCGTAGAATTTTATCACTTCTTCCCACCGGATTAAAAACATTACAACAGTGACCACAACCGCCCAGATGTCATCATCGCTTCTTCCGTGGGTCCCACCTCCCACCCTTAAAAACTCCCACGAAAAAGCGCACTCCTCATTCGAAGTCCTCTCTCTCTCTCTCTCTCTCTCTCTCTCTCTCTCTAAAATCACCCACGATGGCGTCGTCAACTCGCCGATGAATTAGGGGTTTTGATCTCGCTTCCCTGTAAAATCCAATGGCTTTTCTACAGCGCTCCCCTAAGATTTCGTTCTCGATCGCCAAGATCGCCGGAGCACTCATCGCCGCCGCCGCCGCCGCCGCAGTCGCCGGATTCGCCGTCCCCTATTTCATCGACGCAATCTCGGGCGCCGTTCCCCGCCTCTGGTCCTCCGTCCGATTCTTCCTCGTGCCGCCGTACCTCTTCATCACCATCCACCTCATCATCGTCGCGATCTGGAAGCTCTCCGAGCAAAAAGCTCACAGAAACCCTAACGGAAAGCCCTATGACGCCGTCAAGGCGGTGGATCGCAATGTGACTCCGTTAAAGACGGCGTCGGACGAGATCGCTGCGGGATCGGACGCCGTTACGCCGATCTCAACCTCGAAATCGGCCGAGTCGTGTGTGACGACTGAGTTGGACGAGAACTCGGCGGTTTCGTCTCGTTTCGAGTCCAAGGAAGGTGAAGATGCGGCGCTGGATCTTGAGGACACGTGGCAGACGATAGTGATGAAGAAGAGCGCCACGTGGGAGAGATTGAGCGATACGGCGGTGGCGGCGGAGGAAGCGGGAGAACTAGCGGTTAGGAGGTCGGTGACGTTCAAGGAGTCGCCGGTTCCTGTGCCGGTGCCGGAGGTGAATGACGAACTGAATCAGAGATTTGAGGCGTTCATTAAGAAGAATTATGATCAGATTAGGTCCTTTTGATTCTTGATTCCTGCTGTTTGGTGCTCTGTTGAGATCGAGAATCAGTCAAATTCAAGGTAATTTGTTTTCTTTTTTAAAGAAAAAGTTACTGTTTTTTCGTACCAGAGATTTGCTGAAACGGGTAATTCTGTTCTTTGTCTGAATATTGGCAGTGAGGGTATTTTAGTCATGAAATTTCCTTATATAGCATGTTCCCCTTTTCTTTTTCTTTATTTTCTCTTTTTTAACTGTTCTATAGAAGTGATGGGCTGAATTTCGTAATTTAATTTGTCGATTTCTGTTCTTTAGCACCTGTCCTTTTCATTCTGCTTCATATGTTCAAGATACCAAAATTTTTAAATTAAGAAAGTTTGTTTTTTTAACAGTTATATACATGTTTTTGTTTAATTATTATTGGACTGAATTTTAAATGTTTGAGATGGGTTTGATACAGTTGCGGTTTTGTCGATTCCTGTACTCTCTGTGTCGATGCCAGAGCTTGTGCAGGGGAAGAGGAGCTGTCATTATCATACACTTTTTTTTTTTTGGTATTTTAAAGAAACTTAATGAAAATTTTGCTAGAAATGGGTATTTTGAGAGTTCAAAATTTGAATTGTTTTCTGTATTTAGTTGATGCTTGCTCCTTTTTCCATTGTCTTTAATCAAAGTTTACCCATATTTGTAGGGGATTGATATAGAAATGTTAGCAATTGCAGGCTTTCTATTTTCATCAAAATGGAGGACAGCAATGGATGGAGTGGATATACTACTTGCTCGGTAGCTTTTTCCCTTCTCCTGCGCATTTGGTTATGTTAGTGTATGTTTGGGGTACCCCTTTCACAAATTACCCATGTTAATGATATGAATTCTATTGATAGTTGCTGCTGGATAGGGGTTTTTCTGGATTTAAACATCTGTTTCATGGGCTCATCTCTGTATCAACTGATTAATGATGTAGACAAAATCAAGATGTAAACCCAAATTCATGTTTGGTTTACAAGTTTGATTCGTTCACTTATTACTCTCTTGGGCATGAAGTTTTCTCATATCATCCGCGCAGATTTCTGGATCCTTGTCATTAGTTCAATTGTATGAAAAGATTGATAGTTAAATCTTGATGCCTGCAGTTGTAGAATAGGGGGGTGCACCTGCAGTTGTATACGATTTAGATATTTTAGGTCAGATACAAGTGTTTGTTCTACTGCAAAGTGTAAATATAGTTGCAAAAGGCATCCTGTTACGACCAAATATTTACACGAAGTTCAATCAGCGTGTAAGTTAGAGCTTAAGCTGTAAACTGAGCTTTAAGTTGCAATTCTAATTCAACCGACTGACTCAGAACACAAGTCAAAAGAACTGGATATGGTAAAGACATACCTTTACGACGACAGCTATAAATACAAATTATAAAATTTTTGGAAGGAACAAAGCAACTGCTATTATAAGTGCATTAGCCAGATTCTAGGAACACTGCAATTTTACACAACTGGCGCTAGCATTACAATTATGGCTGTAGTGATTATAGTGAACTAAACCCTTAGCCATGTGTTGTGATTGTGTCTAGCAAACTGTTTAGAATATCTTGCGCAACTAGTTGTGCACTAACTTTTACTTCTGCATAGCCAGTTTAGTTTGGAGAGCTGAACGCTGCCATTTTAACATGGTTTATTCTGGTATAAAAGTCCTTAAAAGACTTGTTGCTGATGGATTTGTAGTTTAACAAGGCATTTGTGACTTGCCTTTTTGAAACAACCGTGAACTCGGTTTTCTTTACCTTGTTTCAATTTTTTTGCACCAAAGACTAGAGATTTCTGATATCATAAGAAGAAGAGAATTGTAGTTGAAAAGAATTATAGCCGATCAAGGCTATGTTGTTTATAAATGGATTCAATATTAGGAAAATAAAGGGCCAGTGGAAGGAAGAAGTATTGAGCTTAAAAGGAGCTCATACTGAGTCATGACACAAAAGTTCAGATTAATCAATTGGCATACTGGTGGTTCATGGTGCATTGAGATTGATGGGATACATGATGAATTATGAGGATAGGCGACCTAGACTAGGAGGACGCTTTGTAATATTAATCGCCCTAGCTAGTTTTGAGTCGTGGACTCGTAGAATTTCCTCTACCCTTTAGATACAACCATCTTAGATAAATTTCCATATGTTAGACTGGGGCAAGAAAGAAATACATCTCTTAAGTAAAAAGCCTGTATTTGATTACTGTTAATGTGAAGACACTAGTTGCCAGTTCAATACCAGGTTTACAGCATAAGATTTCTTTGATATCTTTATGATTCCTGCATTAAATATGCATTTGATTCTCTTTGTTGTCTGTACACATGTTACGAAGGAAATGCCAAATCCTGGCTTTCTCCGGATAGCCATGGGAGGATTTGGAAAGTGAAATATTCTATTTTGTTAATATAATTTCCTGCTAACTATTGTGTCTTTTAGTTGAATTTTTATTTCCTTAGGGCCTGTTTGGATTTGTAGGAGGTGAAGGGAAGTTAAGGGAAACTGAGTAAGGGGAAGGGAAGGGAAGGGAAGGGAATTCCCTTCCCCTTGGTTACACCCTAATTTGGGGGGTAACAATTTTTATACTATTAGGGGGTGAACCAAGGTGAATGGAGGTGAATGGAGGTGAATTAACTTCACCTCCTAAGTGTTTCCAAACAAGATGAATGGTTCCCCTAACTTCCCTTCACCCTCATTCCCCTCAATCCAAACAAGCCCTTAATCAAATGCTTTGTGCCTGAGTCGACAAGGGAATCTGGTCCCTTTATTACGTAGTGTCTGCTTTGTCATCTTTCATCTTGAGAAAGCATCTTGATATTCTTTAATCCGTTCTTTAATGTGTTTAACAACACAAAAGAGTGAAACAAATCTCTCTGCAAAAGAATCATATCTTTATTTAACTAGTTTCCCAGTGGAAAGAATGAAATCTTTCTGGCGTGTATCCTCCTGGTTTTCTTTGTGTGTTTCTGTGTATGAGGAATTTGTTTTTGCTGTAATTGTAGGCTTCAAACAAATAGTCATAGCTGTTACTTTCTTTTACAAGAAGTTAAAAACTTCCACCTACGTGAATTTTTTGCTGACCCGCTAAATTAACATTGGGTCTTTTGTTGCTGCTGCTGTTGCTCTTGACAAATCTTGTACGAATGGATTAATTGCTTTCTTTGTATTGGATTCTCATCTCTTCCTTTTATGATCAAACCGTCCTTGGTCCACGAAGGACGGCTTCTTTCGTATTATGTCTCCTTATGCTTCGCGAGACTTTGTACATGAGTGACATTGAAAAGATGGTACGAAGGGGGAAAAAAAATCCAAAACAAATAGTTTGGCCTTATAGTTATGGACAACAAAAAAATGAATTGGCTTTGCGTGAAAGCAAATAAAAGCTTTATATTTATGAACACCCAAAGTATGTTAAAATGGCGCGAACAGCAGAATCTACTGAACCTTCTGAAAACCATTTCACGGATGGTTGTCTAGTATTTTTGGCATCCAAGCTTGAGCCAGAATTTACATGGTGATTTAGTTGGCTTCCGTATGCAGCTGCGTGCAACATAGACAATTTGGGTTAGTCGCAGTCGTTTGTTGCGTTGTCACCAGTGGCAGAGCCAGGATTTTAATCCTATAGTGTCCTATAGATGCATCGGTAATGGTGAAAAATACATCTCTCTCAACATAAGCCACCAAACTATCATTAAGCTGAAAAAATTCGAACCCGCGCGCATGCTGGGTTCCTTGAGACCTTTTTCCGCTAAACCATCTATACTTTTGTTATTTTTATATGTGCTCCCTGGTAGATATTTAGTTTTTACTGGTGTCCTGGGAACCCAGAGGCACCCATTCAGCTCCGCCCCTGGTTGTCACTGATACTGCATTTGCAAAAGTCCAGTCCACAAATCACACATGATCGGACCTAAGCCGCAGTTGCTAGGCTTTGAACAACAAAAGCGGTTTAAATTGCAACGAAAATTACAATCGACTAAATGTGCAGGGGGCAAAGTATAAGAAGTATAGAAATCTAAATTTGAGCCAAACAGCTGCAACTACAATTGCATGCGGCAACAGCCGTAGCAATTGCACACAATTTCAATTCTAGCAAAACCAATCACCTGCTATTAAGTTGCTCCGCCCCAATCTGGATTCTTTACCTTGTGGATCTGTGAACCCCCTCCCCATGGAGCATGTCTCCAGGTTTCAAGGGGGGACATTCCCCGAAACATGGAGCATGTTTCGGGGGGGGGTGGGGGGGGGGGGGGGGGTGTTGTCAATATCACTCTTTTCTCTCTATAAATAGAGTGGAGGAGGAAGAGAGATTTGTGGTGTAGAGGAAAAGAGAGTGAGTAAGAAGTAAAGAAAAGAGAGAACTTGTGAGTTGTACAATTTTGATATTCTCCTCATAGTGAAAACCCCCTCCCGTGGACGTAGCCAAGTTTGCCAAACCACGTAAATCTCGTGTCTTAACCGTGAGTTGGTTTTGCTTGTAGGTTCCCTTGACAAGTCAGTCCTAGAACTGATGAGAGGTTGAGCTGGAACAAGAGTTGGCTATTACTTGTAGGTTCTCTCAACATTCAGTCCTAGAGCTGTTGAGAGGAAGAGTGTATATCTTACTTTGTTGGGATATTTTACTTATGTTATTGTTTTCTTTGTGAAACGGGAATATAAAGGTTGACTTAAGCTTTTGTGAAAACAAAAGTCAGGACTTTCTCTCTCGGGTGATATCGCTTCCACAGCGTGAGGGAGTGACTCTACGCCCAACAATTGGTATCAGAGCCCTTTATTTATATTAGAGGTGGTAAAATTTCTGATTTGAGGTGGTGCTTGATTATTGTGTGGTGAACACAAGGTATTTGTTGGAATTCCTGAGAGAAGAGGATTTATTTATACAAGCGGAGAATGTCGTCAACAAGTAAAACAGTTAAAGTTGGAAAGTACGAGATCGAAAAGTTTAATGGGAAGAATGATTTCTCCTATTGGAGGATGCAGATGAAAAGCTCGTTGATTTCGCAAATATTGCACAAGACTTTGGTTGGAAAAGAGAAGATGCATAAGGATATGTCTGATGAGGATTAGGAGGAGCTGAATCTGGAAGCACGGACGTCGATTATTTTTTTCCTTGAAAAGGATGTAGCTTTCTTGGTAGATGGAGATGAAACGGCTGCGGGCATGTAGTCGAAGTTAGAAAGCACCTTCATGACGAAGAGTCTAACGAACCGGATCTATTTGAAATCCAAATTGTATACTTGCAAGATGGAGGATGGCTCATCAATCCGGGAATACACCAACAAGTTTGATAGGATCATATCAGACTTAAAGGGCATAGACGTGACCGTTGAAGACGAGAATCAGGCGCTTCTACTACTTTTATCTCTCCCGAAATCTTATGAGAACCTGGTACAAACATTAATGCTTGTAGGAGACAATTTGACGATGGATGAGACTAGAATGGTGCTTCTAGCGGATAACCTTCGGAAGATTACAACCAATGACATGACTACTGGTGGTAACAAAGAACAAGCACATGAATTGTTTGCTAGAGGAAGGGGCAATGAGCGAGGAAAAGGTAAAGAAGGAAAGTCTAGATCGAAATCGAGACCTCTTGCGGGAAGGGCGTATTTCAAATGTGGTGAAGTTGGGCATTTCAATGTCGACTGTCCTAATAAGAGAGTAGGTGGGAAAAAGAACAACAATAAAATCGAGAGGAGAGAAGGTAAGGAAGAGGCGAGTTACGTCTCGGAGGAATGGAGCGATAAAGAATGCTATGTTGTTCCGGGTGGCGAATATACCTCCTGTAAGTGGATTCTTGATTCGGGTTGTTCTTATCATATGTGTCTAAATAGGAAGTGGTTTACTATCTATAGAAGCATTAATGTGGAACCGTACTGATGGGGGAATAACCATGCTTGTAAAACGGTGAGGCTTAGCGATATCAAAATCAAGAGGCATGATGGAGTGGTCAGAACACTGACGGATGTGAGGCACGTTCCTGACTTTCGAAAGAATCTCATCTCAGTTGGTGCTTTAATCTTCGGTAGTTGCAGAATAGTAACAGAGAACAGAGTAAAAAAAGTTGTTCGGGGTTCCTTAACAGTGATGAAGGGTATTCGTCATGGTAATCTATATATTCTCTCGGGTACAACAGTGATAAGAGATGTAACAGTTGGAACTGATGGAAGTGGTGGAGACACATGTGAGCACACACGGTTATGGCATAAGTGGCTTGGGCACATGTCAGAGAAGGGCCTATATCTGCTTGGTAAAGAGAGTTTGCTGAAGAATCTGAAGAAACATTGTATGGATTTTTACGAGGATTGTGTGTATGGAAAGGCGCACAAGGTTTAATTTCTGAGAAGCAATCACAAGAACAGAGGGCTACTAGATTTATGTACACACGGATGTTTGGGGTCCTGCTCAGACAACTTCCAAGGGTGGTTCTAGGTATTTTGTCTCGTTCATAGATGATCATTCGAGGTATTCTTGGATTTATTTTCTTAAGCACAAGATAAGGTATTCAAGACATTTACGAAGTGGAAGGCGATGGTTGAAAACAGGACATGGAAGAAATTAAAGACACTAAGATCTGACAATGATATACAGTATATATATATGGTGCATTCAAGGAGTTCTGTGATCAGGAGGACATTGCTAGATACTGGATAGTCAGATCAACACCACAGCAGAATGGGGCCGGGGATAGGTTGAACCGTACACTACGGGAGAAAACAGTGAGTATGCGATCATATGTTGGTTTGAGCTAAGAATGATGGGCAGAGTCGATTACTACAGCTTGCTACATAGTGAATCGGTCTCCACATTCTACACTGGATGGGTATACACCCTTTAAGGTGTGGTCAGGGGAGCATACATATTATGAGAGGTTCCAGATTTTTGGGTGTACTGCCTATTATCACGTCAATGAGGGAAAGCTTGACGCGATGGCCAAGAAGGCAATATTCTTGGGATATGCAAAAGGCGTAAAAGTCTATCGTCTTTGGTGTACAGAAGATTCAAAGTTTGTGATCAGTAGGGATGTTACCTTTGATGAGAAATCCATAATTGCTAAGGCACCCAAGGATGATGGTGTTGGGACTATTGGGACTTCAAAGTCCCAGGTTATTGAGATAGAAGCTAAGGACCAACCAGGTTCTAGTCGTGTTCAAGAGGAGGATCATGAAGATGATGAGCTTGAACAGGAGGAGGTTCAGCAAGAAAATATACATGTACTACAATAATAGCAGCTCGAGGATAGTTTGGTTTTCACTAGGCCAAGGTGAGCATACAAGGAGGTACTGAAGCTGGGGTCTGATCAACCCCTGAAGCATTATGGGCAGGTTAATTTAGTAGAATACGTATTTTCGGTGGAGGATGATGAGCCGATCACATTCAAAGAAGCTATTCAGGACAAGGATAGTGAGAATTGGTTGGCTGCGATGGAAGAGGAGATTGAATCTCTTCGGAAAAACTAAACATGTGAGGTGGTCCCATTACTCGTAGGAAGAAAAGCTATTGGTTGTAAGCTGGTGTATAAGAGAAAGGAAGATCCTTCAGAGCTTGGTGGTACAAGGTACAAAGCGAGACTAGTGGCTAAAGGGTTTGCACAAAGAGAGGGTGTGGATTATAATGAGATATTTTTTCCGGTGGTGAAACACACTTCTATTCGGGTGCTATTGAGTATTGTTGCTCATGGTGATCTTGAGCTAGAACAACTGGATGTAAAGACGACCTTCTTGTACGGAGACTTGGATGAAGAGATCTATATGCATCAACCTGAGGACTATAAGGTTGAGGATAAGGAGCATCATGTATGTCGCTTGAGGAAATCACTATATGGATTGAAGTAATCTACTCGGCAGTAGTACAAGCGATTTGGCTCATTCATGTTGAAGCATGAGTTTTCCAGAAGCGACTATGATTGTTGTGTCTACATTCGGAAGCTTCGTAGATGTGATTATATTTATCTTCTTTTGTATGTGGATGACATGCTATCTATCTTCTTTTGTATGTGGATGACATGCTTATTGCTTCGAGGAGCAAGGTGGAGATAGATAGGCTGAAATCTTAACTTGATAAAGAGTTCGAGATGAAGGACATGGGCACTGCAAGAAAAATACTGGGTATGGAGATTAGAAAAGAGCGCGAATCGGCGATTGTTCTTGAGTCAGAAGGGCTTTATAGAGTGGGTGATCGCGAGGTTCGGGATGCAAAGTGCTAAGTCAGTGGTGATTCCATTGGCTCCACACTTCAAGCTTTCAGACAAACAATCTCCCACTACATCGGAAGAGAAGGCACACATGGAGCGTGTATCTTATGCTAGTGTAGTTGGCAGTTTGATGTATGCAATGGCGAGAGACTTCACTATGTTGGAGAATAGTTACAGAACTACGATTAGCTTGATCCTGGTGGAGGGTACGTAGGTAGCCACGGTATAGTGCCACAGCTGGTTTGGCCTGGTTTGGTGTTTCAGATCTCTCTGGTGATGTTCTTTTGGTGTTCGTCCAAAATTTAAGGTTTATCAAATGATATATTAGGTGGAGAATTGTGAACCCCCTCCCCAAAACATGGAGCATGTCTTCATGTTTAAATGGGGGCATTCCCCAAAACATGAAGCATGTCTCCATGTTTCAAGGGTGACATTCCCCGAAACATGGAGCATATTTCCGGGGGGGGGGGGGGGGGGGGGGGGGGTGCTCCCAATAAAAAGAGTGGGGGGGGAAGAGAGATTTGTGGTGTGGGGGAAAATAGGGTGAGTGAGAAGTAAAGAAAAGAACGAACCTGTGAGTTGTACAAGTTTGATATTCTCCTCATAGTGAAAACCCCCTCCCGTGGACGTAGGCAAGTTTGCCGAACCACGTAAATCTTGTGTCTTAACTGTGAGCTGGTTTTGCTTATAGGTTCCCTCGACAAGTCAGTCCTAGAACCGATGAGAGGTTGAGCTGGAGCAAGAGTTGCCTATTGCTTGTAGGTTCCCTCGACATTCAATCCTAGAAGTGCTGAGAGGAAGAGTGTATATCTCACTTTGTTGAGATATTTTACTTCTGTTTTTGTTTCCTTTATGAAACGAGAATATAGAGGTTAACTTGAGCTTTTGTGAAAACAAAAGACAACTTTCTCTCTCGGATGATATCGTTTTCGTAGCATGAGGGCGTGACTCTACGCCCAACAGGATCAAAGAGCACATTAGATAGTCAAAGCTCATGAAAATTTGATGCGCAAACTCAGGAACATGAGATGTGGTACCTGTTCAGATATTGAAAACCCTAATATTTTGTTGCTGTTTCACTATCATGCCTCCTTTTGTACATTTGTCAAAGACACTGGACCTTACAAATTGGTGGTTTTGCCTAAAATTTGGGACCCTTATCCAATGTAGGGTTGTTCTTTTCTTGTGTTTTTGGTTGTAGCGGTTGACAATCGATGGCCAAAATGTTGGACTATTGGCGTGTTATATGTGGACCTTGAAGCTACTCTGGTGCCGTAAATTTGTTTGTAGGCTTTTGAAAAGAGATTAGGGGTAACTGAGCTGTGACTGGTGGCTCTCCCAGTGATGCCTGCTAACTGCTAAGGTTTATGCTGGCCTGCAGAATGTTTGAGGTGAGATTATTCTGAGCTCAGTGGAGTCTGAATTTTACTACAGAGCTTGTTTTCTTTATTTTTGAAGTAATAGCGTCCCGGGGGTCTGTTGGTAAAAGCGCAATAATTAAGGGTTTCTATTGGACACCCCATAGATATGTGAGGTTTTTTTTTCATACCCCAAATTAGGGGCGCATTCGGTTCGGATACGGCTAAGATATGATACTTACCATATCTATATCCGCTTACCCATCTCGGATACGGATACATCTCGGTAAGAAAAATTCATATCCATATCTATTAAAATCAGATATATATATAGATATATAAGCGGATATGCATGCCGATACAAAACGGATATGAGAACGTTAGATAGCACTGAAAAATATAGTTCATGTGATACAAAAGAGGTCATTAATATGTTCATTATACATGGAAAGCTAAGATTAGACATCTTCATGATCAAAATTAAACTCAAATCCATAATTTAAGGATAAATCTATTATAGCGATATGACTAATACGTTTGTGGATGTTTCAGATACGGATCCGGATAGTTTACTATAAAACAATATATGTAACCATATCCTATTGGTTATAGATTTGATTAACCATATTCGTATCTTAACAGATACGGTTGCAGATATTTTTTCCGATACGGTTATGGTTTAGCACCCGCTCCCCGAATAGTTAAGGGGCTGGTCGATTGGTCTTCGAGCTGACATTAACGTTTATCTAGCTTAACTGTTTTGTCAGGCCAGTGGGTCTTACTCTTAGCCCTAAAGTGCATGTCTCATTTTGGGCCACTACTGTCTCCATCTGTTCAATGAAAGTCTACCGAGCTCTCTCGTTTTGGGCCAAGTGGGAAATTATCATAGAGCCCAGTGGATGTTTGTGACTTACTAGCATTAGGCAACTTCCTTCAAATATAAATCCTATCAAAACATGTTTATGATTACACTATTATATGGAGGGATGTCAATTAGCTCTACACAACGAATATTTGTGTGATGTGGAAAATAATCCTGTAAAACGCGATTATGACATGAATATATAGATGTACGGTATGGATTCTGAAACACGAGGATTCGGCTAGAAAATTTTCTTATTCTTCGGAGTTGATCTTGCTATAGGTTTCGATGGGGGTATGGTTTCATGTTCGCCGTTGTGACAGTATGAGACAAATGGAGAATTATGGGTGTGGAATGTTATGCGTAGCGGAAATTTTGGCAACACCTCCGGTGCACAATAAGAGAGTAGATCTCAACTAAATCCCTGTTTCACAAAGGAAACAAGAACCGAAAGTGATATATCTCAACAAAGTGGGATATACATTCTTCCTCTCATCAGTTCTAGGACTGACTTGTCAAGAGAACCTAAACAAGCTATTACAAATCACAGCAAGACAAACTTTTTTACGTGGTTTGGCAAGTTGCCTATGTCCGCGGGGCAAGGAGGGGGGAGATCTACTATTAGAGAGAAAGAAAATACAAATAGGGTTTACAATCACACAAAGTCTCACAAATTGAACCCTCTAACAATCTCTCTATTTCTCTCTCAAAAGCCGCCACTTTTTTTCTTCACCAAGCACAGTTAAAAAAACGTCTGCAGTTTCTCCCCCTGTTTTGCACGCCGCCCAAGCCGACGACTGCGGTTTTTCTCCTCTTGCACGAAGAACCTAGAAACCAATTACAGCTATATATAGCTATCTATTGGGTGGGCCACAATAGGGAAGCACATGAAACGAAAACAAAACTCCCCACGCTCTTATCCTCCCACGCGGTTTCCCCCGCTCGTGGGTGTGGCCCATGTGGCCCCTATAATTCTCTACCTCGGTGAAGTTTCTCTCAAAACTGAGCCGACACCAATCAAACCAAATGTCTTATTTGTTGCGTCCAGTACTAAGTGAAACCATTCACGACAACGAACTCAATCCATAACAAGTTGAGAACCCAAATGAGAATGTGAACAAACTCCAAACGTCGGTATATACTCCCAAATCGACTGCATCATAAAAACTGCCTACGTAAATCAAGCCTCACGTAGTTTACCCAAATAGTCGTGAACGACCTCAATCAACTAGAAGAGTTCGGAACCCTTCTCCTACATCACCAACAAATCTACGGCTGATAGCTCTCCTAATGACCCCAAAGCGAAACAAACCAAACACCTCCTCCTGAGGTGAAACAATGGCTATAACCAAATCTGAACTATGTCCAACAGCTACACTCGAATCAACCAACTCATCATCTTCATCCAAAACAATATGATTCCCAATCTGTGTCACCTCAGCTGGAATCCCAAACGATGCAGTATGATCTGGAGAACGTGGAGGAATCTCCACCCAACGTGAAGTGATATCACACTCCACCTGCTGCGATATTCCAATGATCTGATCAACACTCTCTACATGCCGAGAGTCAAAAGTGACATACTTGCTCAGAAAAAAATCAGAGTCTCCAAACTGATAACTAAACGAGCCTCTGAATCCCAAATGTGCAATCGGATCAAATCTCACATCCACGATGTGACCAAGTATTGGGTAGCCAAACATCCGACGCAACCCAAAATCTGAAGCAGCTCCACCAGATCTAAAATATCTAAATACAACAGTCGACAACCTATGCATAAGATGACCCAAACATGTCAAAGCCCGATCACCATAACCAATGCTCGACATCAAATGTCGATCCTCCTCCAGAAAGGAACAGCTCACCAAATCTGCCATCTCATCTCGTCGCCCTAATGTTTCCTCTCTAATGAAGTGTCTCAAACTGCCATGAGCTCAGCACAAACGTAGAAAAGAACAACGAATTACTTTTCTGTCATTACACTTTCTCCATCTGTTGTTGACTACTAGGACTTCAAGCCAATGGGACTTAGTTGTAACCCACCAATGCCTAGAATAGTCACCAATATAGGAAACTACATACCTATTACCTTCCAATGATGCCCATTTGGAAGGCCCCCAAATGCCTGAATGAACAGCACTTAGAAGACCCCTCAATCAATGGATAGAAGTGCCAAACTCCACATCGGTCTTCTCGCTCATACCAATGTGTTCATAGGACTTCAAACTACAGGTCAAAGCACTCCTCAACAAACAATGCACGGTACCAATAATCAAATATCCTAGCCTCAACAAACGCCACAGTCTAGCCAAATCCAACTAAGTCATCAGCTCTCTATCAATCACCATGCTTCCAAGCAAATAATACAAATTACTCTTTCTAACGTCCTTCATCACAATCTTGGACCCCAATGTGACATTCAAACGTGCATCCAACACAGTCACCCTATAGCCTGCTGCCTCTAAAGCTCTAATTGAAATTATGTTCTTATTCAACTGGGGAACGAACCTCACTTCATCCAACTCCCGAATCACCTCGTCACTCATCCGAATATGAACGGTACCAATACCACCAATAGAGCATGCATATCCATTACCCATGAGCACGACATCCCCTCTTTCCAACTCCTGAAAGCTGGAGAACTAATCCATCCTAGGACAAATGTGGTAAGAAGCACCGGAATCCAACATCCACTCTGTAGAGTTGGTAACACAAACTGACGGTAGTGCAGATAACGAAAGCCTGAAGAATCTGAATCTGAATTGTTACCACTAGACCTGAAAACATTCACCTTTGAAGCTTGCACGGCTTTCCCCTTACTTCCCGACTCGATTTAACTTTGGGCATTCGGCTTTCCAATGTCCATCCTTTTTACAAAAGGCACAATGATTTTTACGAACTACAAAGTGTGCACCTCTAGAACGCAATCTCTAACTATGGTTTGGACCATGGCCTTGAACTGCTAATGCATCTCCCGATGCCTTCTCGGAGGGTTCGTCAACGCTCTTCCTCAGCTCATAATTCACCAACGCTGAGGTCACCTCCTTGTAATTAATAGTCGTTCTTCTATTAATCATAGTGAGAACAAAAGTACCATAATCATCCTCGGGCAACGAACACAAAAGTAGCATCGCATTGTCTTTATCTTCAACTATGATATCCACATTAGCCATATTCGAAAGCAGCTTTGAAGTTGTTAACATGCTCCCTAATGGAAACTCCCCTCTTCATCTTGAACTGATAAAACCATTTCTTCAAGTAAAGTCGATTCTCAATGCTCTTAGTAAGGTACTTCTCATTGAGCATTTCCCATAATTTCTTCATCGACGTCTCGTTCATCACATCATAAATAAGATCCAGCGTTAAGCATGACCGAATAAATCCACAAGCCCTACTGTTCAACTTTTTCCAAACCTTGTCCTCCATATCATTAGGTTTCTCTAGTAACTTAAGAGTCTCCTCCAAATTCTGTGTGTCCAACGTATCCATCACATTTGTAAGACACGATCCCAATGTGCTTGTTTCACCCATGCTGTAGATCTAACTCTTCAAATAAGAATCCTTCAGCGAATCATTCGAACAAGCCCCAAGTCAAATCCTGGGCTCTGATACCACTTGTTGTGCGTAGCGAAAATTTCGGCAACACCTCTAGTGCACAAAAGAGAGTAGATCTCAACTAAATCTCTATTTCACAAAGAAAACAAGAACCAAAAGTGATATATCTCAACAAAGTAGGATATACACACTTCATCTCATCAGTTCTAGGACTGACTTGTCGAGGGAAGCTAAATAAGCTATTACAAATCACAGCAAGATAAACTATTTTTACGTGGTTCGGCAAGTTGCCTACGTCCATAGGATAAGGAGGGGAGAGATCTACTATTAGAGAGAAAGAGAATACAAATAGGGTTTACAATCATACAAAGTCTCATAAATTAAACCCTCTAACAATCTCTCTATTTCTCTCTCAAAAGCCATCGCTTTTTTTCTTCACCAAGCACAGCCTAAAAAACGTCTGTAGTTTCTCCCCTTGTTTTGCACACCGCCCAAGCCGACGACTGCGGTTTTTCTACTCTTGCACGAAGAGCCTAGAAACCAATTACAGCTATATATAGCTATCTATTGGGTGGGCCACAATAGGGAAGCACAAGAAACGAAAAAAAACTCCCCACGCTCTTAGCCTCCCACGTGGTTTCCTCCGCTTGTGGGTGTGGCCCATGTGGCCCCCACATGGAAGTAATGGAGCATGTGGGCCAAAGTTCATGTGAGGTTTTGCTATGCTTAGGATGTCTGTGGTTCAATTTCTATAAATTATAGGAAAAGGAAAATACCCAAAATATAGATTTCCTTGCATTTCTTAAAAAAATTATAGGAAATGTTTTGAGAAATCAAGAAGTACCAATTTTTTTATTTTTCGTACTTTGCTTGTTTGGTTCAAAACAAGAAAATGGACACAATACTTTATAGAAATAGCAAGTTTTTCTTTTCTTTTTTTGGTTACATATGCTAAATTTATAGAAAAGTGTCAACTATCACATTTATCACTTTATAACGACTAGTTTAACGGCTAGTTTCACATTCTCAAATCTTATAAAATCCTTCTATCCTCAAATATCCATAAACACAAAATTTTCACAATTGAAAAATATGAGTAAGAGTGTTAGAGACCGTGGTGACTCTTTAAGTTCATCAAATCCAAAGGTATGTATTTAGGTTAAAAAACTATAAATTCTATTAATATTTTCCCAATGACTAGAGTCTAGTTTTTTTTTGTAATCAGCGTGCTCGGAAAATACCGTAGAGACCAACATATGAATAATTATTTTCATATACAGATGAAGATCGAGAGCGTGATGAAATGTGGGTATAATGAAAGAAGCAAAAATAATGCTAAGAGCCAATGTTGTGAAAGTTAGAGACCAAAATGGGTGGTGGAAGTGTCCCTATTACAACGATATCTCCTATACAAATTGGAATGTGAATGATCTCTTAACTCACGCGCACGATATTGGTAACAATAGGTATGTGCACAACATGGGTAAAGAGAGGATTGATCAGCATCGTGGACTAGAAGTTTATTTATTTTGGTTAGATCGAAATCAATGATCTAAATAAATCATGTATCACTTTGCCAATTTCATTTCGTAATTTGATATTTTCATGTAGAAATTTAGCTCAGCTATTGATCTTTTAACAAAATTGATTGCCTCAACTGAAACGTACAAGTTCATGTAGATTGCATTCTAATAACGTAGTAAAGAACGCCTTATCTTATTATGAACAATGTAAATTAGTTTGCAATCTTATTTAGTTGACCATCATCATTGCCAAAAGCTCAAACTGAGCTCCAAACGGAACCAAAACACCACTAACATAATCAAATCAGCAAAGTAATAAAAAAACCTCAGAATATAGAGCTAGACAAGCTTGAAATCAGCCATGAACCCGAATAAACCCCACCAACTGCTCAAATACAAACAACAAGCATGTGAATATAGAACTAAACAAGCTCGAATCAACATGGTAAC
>BQKN01000540.1:172733-186747 GCA_022839385.1 Asparagus kiusianus
TATATATATATATATATATATATATATAAATATATAAATATATAAAACCAAAACTTGTATGTGTGTGTATGTGATTGAGCTTAAAGTACTAATACAAATAATATAAAAACCTAAACTAAATATACCCAAGCTTGTGATCTTGATCTTCAGTAAGCTCTTCTTGGTAAACTTGCGGATGAACCTTGAACTTGGATTTTTAACTTGAATTGTATTACTTCAACCACTATTCCGCCAACCTCCATTGAACATGATCGTTGTGGCATAATTTTATCTATCCTCCAACATATTGTTTGACTAGAATAGATACAAAACACAAACACTAGACAAACAACATTAGATGTAAATTGTTTATAAATCATCATCAAAACAAAAGGACCCAACAATCTCCCCCTTTTTGATGATGACAAATAATTTATAAAAAAGTATATACGCGTGAAGGGAAATGAATATACAAATTATAATTATTATGCATATAACCAAAACACGATATACTCATAATATTTCTCCCCCTTTGACAACATCAAAAAGGGGAAAACAAAAAGAATGAAGAGAGCGAAAGCTCTCCCTACAAATAAGCATGGGTGAGTATAAAACAAATAGAAAGATATAGTGATTGCTCCTCCTATCAAAATGTTGTATAGAGTATATGCAATAAAGATCATGACAAACATGTGAGCAAGCATAAATGCAAAATATGCTAACCATAACTCACATACAACAAACAATTGAGAACACGTGTAGATATATCATTTAAAAAAATGTGTCTCAAAGCATTGGTTTTAAAACAAAACTTAATCAAAAAAATTATGAAATCAAAAGAAAGAAAACATGAGAATCATACACAAAGTTTTCAAATGAAAACAAATTACTCAAATGAAATCATAAATCAAAATTTAAGTCATATGAAAACAAACCAATATCAAATTTTGTCATATTCAACAAAAAAACAAGAGAGGCGACCAAATCAAGCTTTTGAGCTTGTTTCAACCCATATAAACATTTCAGCACCCGATAAACTCAATTTGGGAAATAAACACCCAATAAATCTGGGGGTTATATAAACACAAACCTCTCATCAAAACAAAGTATATATATATATATATATATATATATAAGATGTTTGATCAAGAAAGCAAATTTTTCTTTGAAATTTTTGATCAAACCATATAAAGAATACATTATAAAGCACAAATAGATGATCCATAAGCACAAACACATAAATGTCATCATATAAGTGATTTACAATGAATCCAAAAGAATAACTCAAAACAAATTCTTCATAGTTCAAATTAAGATTACAAAACATACAAGAATCAAGAACTATGGATTTGAAAATCAAAACAAAAAAAATCATCTTTAAGAACATAAAAAATTAAAAAATTGTTCTTAAAGATCCGTCTCGTAGCGGATCCCACCAATAGACTCCAAAGCCCTAGCGAGTTGACACGCACAACGTTGGCGCTGCCTTTGGCAAGCTCTCTTCGATAAAGTGGGCGCGCCTTCTGAACTTAACTCCTTGATTGAGGAGGAGTTCAGATCTGCAGATCCGAACTCGTCGGAGCCCGGAAGGGCGTTGCAAGGTTCAGCTACCCCAGCAACGGGGGCATTGATCTTCCTACGCTTACGAGAAGCGGATGATTTGGAGGAGGAGGACGAGAGGTATTCTTTGTACTTCTGTTGGTCAAACTCGTATTCGACAACCTCTTCAACCGGGATCTTAATCATCGGTTGCGACACGATGGCCTCGGCAGCGAGAATGTTGGCTCCCACTGTGGTCGCCAGTTAGTTTTCGTCAAAAATTGATGTATTCATTATGGTATTTATTACAACTTCAGTCGTTACAATGAAAACAAAAAGATGGTCTTTTTATAAGACTTTTACACAATGAAAATAAAAAAATACAATTCTAACAAACACAGAGATCGTTTATCGGTCTTCTGCTTGCGTGGGTGTCTTCGCCTGTGTCGGGGTTTATCTATGGACCACCTTTGATTAGATCCGGTTGCTGAAAATTCGGCAGAGCTCCTACCTCACCAAGGGGGCATTTGCTTAAAGTACTAAAATCGACCAAGCGAAATCAATAGCTCTTCTCGAGATTAAGACCAAGCCTAATCTCGAGGAACGGCCGGAAACGGGCTTCAGATCCTTCGAAACACTCCTTCTTTATGTCGAGATTCGCCGGGATCTAGCTAGCCCTTGCTGAAATTCGTGCTCTCTTGCTCTCCAACTCGGCAGCACCTCCTCGTCTTGATAATAATCCGCCCTTCAAAAATGAGCACCCGAGCTCGTATTTATAAGCTTTGGAAGCGGGTATTTGGATGAGAATGAATGATTCGTCCTTATCTTCAGTTAATAACTGATTAACCATGTTAGGGGATGATATCAGATCAGTTTTGATGCTCAGGAACGACCAAATCCTGAGAAAAACCATCAAAAACCAAACCGGGGTCAAAACAGCACGCGCAGGACAAATTTGACCCGCGCCACCCGCGGGTCGGATTCATCCGACCCAGCGGGCATGGGTAGTTTTGCCCCTTTCGCTGATTTTTGTGTTTTTTGACTTTTCCGATCTTCCGGGACTTGTAGTTTCTCCCATTTCGGGTATTGGCTGACTTGTTGACTTGCACGCTTCGTTGCGGGACTGACCGTCGAACGCGTGTTGGTTGACATGCGCGCGTTTGTTGACATGCGCGTGTTGATTTATGGCGCTTGTTGACCGACGCACATGAATTGATTGACGCGCGCGTGTTGACCGATGCGTGCGAGCTGATTGACGAACACACTTTGACCGACGTGCACGAACTGATTGACGCACACGTGTTGACTAACGCGCTCGAGCTGATTGACGTGCGCATGTTGATTGAGGTGCACGAGTTGATTGACACACACGAGCTACTTGACGCGCGCGTGATGATTGACGTATGCGAGCTGATTGACGTGTACGTATGTATTGACGCGTACGTGTTGATTGACGCACGCGGACCACTTGGTTCGTCGTTTCACTTCATGCGCTTATCGACGACAGATAATCCTCTTGGACTCGGATAATGACGTTCGTTGTTTTCTCTCCGTCTCGAGCTGTGTGCGAGCACCCATAGGCATTTTTAGACACCTACAGAGCTCACTAACTCAGCCTCATCAATAGTCGTCGACGCACTAGCTTTATCAGTTGGTCTCGTAACTTGGGCAGCGGGGCTAGCCTCAAGTCTAGCTGAAGCCTCCATGACCATCGGGTCCGAGAGAACTGCGGCTTCGAGTTGGAAGTTAGATGGTTGAACTTCAATGACTCCTCACTCAAAACACAAAGTGCCTGAGACTTTGCGATTTTCTGAAGCCTCCGAAGTTGTAGCGTATTTTCATCAACGTCTTGTCCTACCATCAAAACTCGCATATGGTTACTCAAAATTAACAACTGAGTAAACGTAACCTTGAATAAAGTGCATACCTAAAAATGAACCAGCTTCCGCTGTTGGTCCTACAACTTGACCATTGCCCACTTTTGATAGCATTTGAGAAATTAAACTATGGTCAGACTTGGATAAGATAATCATTTGGCCGAAGTCATGCTCAGGTCATGAGCAACTTCCTCTTTAGTGACGAGGACCCCCTTTAATTTCTTCTGGGGCCCTAGAAACGGAGCCCGGCTCCTCATCCCTTAAGAGCCCATTACAATTTTCCATCAGCAGAAGAGCAGCCCTTGTCTGATCATCAATGGAAGATGAGGTCATAGACATGGCCGAAACTCAAAGAGACGTCGTGTCAAAAAGATCATTTTTCTCCCGTGATCCAGTATAGGAGAGAATCTTTTCCAAATTCTTCTTCACCAGGTCATTTAGGGCGATTGTACTCAACACAATCTTATTCGTCTCAGGCCAAGTCGGGCAGGAGAAAATGCTGTCAGTACCATAAACCCACACATACTCCTCTTTCCAATTCTCACTCAACTCCAAAGTGTCGGTAATAATCTGGAAATTACTACTATAGTGGTAAAAGTAATGTGGGTCCTTTTTAGCTGATCCAACACTGATCATATGCCCAAGCAACCTCATACTCGGCTGAACTTCGAGGCGGTGGCAGATAACTATGAAGGCCACCAGAATTCCCACTACACACGGGTAAAACTAGGAAGGGCAAACCCCTAAAGCAACATGTACTTCCTTAATGAAAGGGTGGAGGGGTAGCTATAGACCATGCTCCAAATGGGCCAGATATAACAGCCTCGATTCTTGCCATGACTATACACCGGATCATTCTTTTCATGCACAGCCAATGTGAAAGTCCTGAGAATGTCATAAAGGTCATAAAGCCGCACAAGATCATCCATTTAGACCCTTAAGCGAATGAGCTTGAGAAGAACAAGCTTCTTCTCATCACGGTCTATGGTCAAAGCTTGAGAACAAGAACAAAAGTAAGAGTTCGTAAAGACCTTTTATTAGATGACCTTGAGAACTTGCGAGTAAAGTCACTATTTAGCAAGTTGCGAGATAGTATGAAACTGCCTTTTCACCTTAGGATGTGTTTTGGCCAAGCAAAACACTCTAGTTAAGTGTCAATCCTCGCAAAGGAAGATGTCGGCTCTTCCCGAATGCCTCGGGAAGGAGAACAAATGAAAAAACCTAGTCAAAATCCTAACTTTTGAATCAACAAAACGGTAAAAAACTCACCCCCAAAGAACAAAGTAGCGGCCTCCGTCCTCTCAGATGTTTGGGCAACTGATATGCCATTGGCGATCCTCGATCTCTTGGGAGACATAGAGAAAAGGAGGATTTTAGCCAAATCTTTGATGAAAAGCTTAGATTTTGGAGGAAAACTCGACGGAAAGCTCGACAGCACCCACACACAAGAGCTCAAACTTCGGATTCTACCAAAGATTAGAAGAAAACAAGGCTTGTGCACTTTTGAAATAAGGAAAGATCAAGCCATGTCAGAAAACTTCGAAACCCTAGTTCCCTCGAGCAAAAATCGGCCAAATTTGAAGAGATGAAGGGGAGAAAAGGTTGGAGAACTCTTTTATATAGTTTATAAAGAAATTTCAAACTCAAGAAGGCGATTAAACAAAGCCCAAACCGTTGCAAAACTCAAACTTAAAAAGCCTAGCCCTGATCACCCGCATGTGTGTGAGACAATCGACACTGTCTCGCATAGCGAGATAATGTAAACTGTCCCGCACACGCAGGATATTAAAAACTATCTCGCCCGTTGATTTATATTGGCGTTCGTTCGACGTGTATTTTGGGTATGTATTCACACTCCGATGAGTATACGAGTATAAACTGCTTCTCCATGAACCTCCAACAGATATATGAGATTAAACTGCTCCCTAAAACTCCGAGAAGTATATGAGTATAAACTGCTCCTCCATGCTCCAACGCCTTAAGAGCTTAAACTGTATAGACTCCAGCTACAAATGAGTATAAACTGTGTTTACACCAAGACAGAAGTCAACGTCCGGCTATACACTAGCAGTTACGCCAAGATTTGACTCAGATGGTTCTATTCCAAAATTACCCCTAGGAGTTCCTTTGCAATTCAGCTACAAACTCCCGACAAAGATGATCGGTTCAACGTCAAATCAACGACACGAGCTAATTCAAATATCAACACACTAACTTTAGTTCCAGATTTTGATAATGGTTAGTGGCTTCTTAATACCAGAAGTGTTTCAGACTACCCGATAAAATATTAAGGAGGCTAAAGGATAATGGTTAATGATGTCGTAATACCAAAAGTATTTCAGACTACCCGATAAAATACTAAGAAGCCTGAAGACTAAAGAAGTCAAAGAACTAAAACCACTCATTGGTACTTTCACACAATTTCCTCGATAAAATATTTAAGAGATTGAAAGCAGGGACTATCTTTTCTAAAGTATTCTAGACTCCTCGATAAAATACTAAGGAGGCTGGAAACTTTAGAGGGGGTATTTGTAGGCATTGAAAATTACCTATAGGTTTTGAACACAGCTCGAAACGAAGAGAATATAAAGAATGTCATCATCAAAGTCAAAGAAGATAATCTGAAGCCAAAGGAAGCAAAGAAGAACTCAAAACAACGCGACAAAGGGCTCGGAACTGTCTCACAATTGGCGAGACAGTGTTTACCGTCTCGCATCCGAGACAATAATTGTTGTCTTAGATTCTGAGATAGTAAAGGTTGTCTCGCCTATTGCGAGACAGATCCCAGGTTGTTCTGACGGTTTTGTGACTTTTCGAGGGGTCAATGTGGTTCCATAACTGCTTGGAAACATCCATAAATGCAGAGAGGCCGTTACAAACTAAAAATCTACCCACAATCCCAAAAAATCATAGCATTTATAGAGTGGGCGACTGTTACAGAACTGTTTGGAACAACTCCTTCATCCGAGATAGTAAACACTATCTCAGAAATAGGAGTTGTCGGTTACGAGTTGTTTCAACTTCTTATCTTCAGTTACGGCTTCCAAAGGCTATAAATACCCTTTTAGCACCCTTGTGCATGGGGCACTGAGAAGGAAGCAGATCCAAGAGCAGAGACTTAATATTTTGGCAAACTTCAAGCACGAGCGAGAGAGTCTTTCACCGTTTTCAAGCAATCGCAAGATCCTTCGATGTTTTCTTAATATCAAACATTGATTTGATATTGAGAAGTGTATTTATCTTACTTTGCTGAGATATCTACTTTTGTTCTTGTTTCCAAGTCAAAACATCAACATCAAGCCTTCTTAACGATCTACTTGGATCATGAATCGGTGGTCTACGGATCAAAGCGTCACCAGCATAGGCAAAGATCCTACGCAAGCAGAGGCTAATAAAAAGTTTTTGTGTGTGTTTGTAGGGAATATTCCAAATTTTGTTTTCTTTGTAGAGAGAAGTTTTACAAGTGTAAGGCTCACACTTTTGTTTCCATTGTAACGATAAACGATTGTAATGGAAGCTGTAATGAAACTTATTCTCGGTACAAATACTCTTTTGTTTCCACTGTGGTCGCCAGCGTTTTTGTGTCAGGAATAAGTTTCATTGCAGTTTCCATTACAATCATTTATCGTTACAATGGAAGCAAAAGAGTGAGCCTTACATTTGTAAAACTTCTCTCTACAAAGAAAACAAAAATTATGATATTCCCAAGAAAAACACACAAAAACTATTTATTAGCCTCTGCTTGCGTGAGATCTTTGCGTATGCTGAGGACGCTTTGATCCGTAGACCACCGATTCACGATCCAAGCAGATCGTTAAGAAGGCTTGATGTTGATGTTTCGACTTGGAAATAAGAACAAAAGTAGATATCTTAGCAAAGTAAGATAAATACTCTTCTCAATATCAAATCAATGTTTGATATTGAGAAAACACCGAAGGATCTTGCGATTGCTTGAAAACGGTGAAAGACTCTCTCGCTCGTGCTTGAAGTTCGCTAAAATATTAAGTCTCTGCTCTTGGATCTGCTTCCTTCTCAGTGCCCTGTGCACAAGGGTGCTAAAAGGGTATTTATAGCCCTTGGAAGCCGTAACTAAAGATAAGTTGAAACAACACATAACCGACAACTCCTATTTCCGAGATAGTGTTTACTATCTCGGATGAAGGAGTTGTTCCAGACAGTTCTATAACTTTTGCCCACTCTATAAATGCTATGATTTTTTGGGATTGTGGGTAGATTTTTAGTTTGTAACGGCCTCTCTGTATTTATGGATGTTTCCAAGCAGTTATGGAACCATGTGGACCCCTCGAAAAGTCACAAAACTGTCAGAGCAACCTAGGAGTTGTCTCGCAATAGGCGAGACGACATTTACTGTCTCGGAATTCAAGACAACAAATACTGTCTTGGATGTTGTCTCGGATGCGAGCTAGTAAACACTGTCTCACCAATTGTGAGATAGTTCCGAGCTCTTCATCACGTTTTTTTAAGTTCTTCTTTACTTCCTTTGGCATTGGATGATCTCCTTTAACTTAGATGATGACGTTCTTCGTCTTCTCTTCATCTCTAGCTGTGTTCGGAGCCTATAGGCAATTTTTAACACCTACACCTAGTACACAAAAATATGCTATAGGAAGTTTTCTGAAATTCCTGATGAACAAAGAGAAAGATGTCTCCGCTCAAATTCATGATTTCATATACTTATCAATGATTTGATAACTGAGGTAATTACCTTACCTGATTTCTTTATTTCTAGATGTTTGTTTGAAAAACTCCCTGAGTCCTGGGATTATTATAAAAATCGTGTGACACACAAGCGGAAACAAATGCCTCTTGAAGATGTGATTGTTCACATCCATATAGAGGAAAAGAATAGGACTCTGGATGTTAATTTAGCTAAGGAATTTGATTCCAAAGCTAATATTGCTGTAGATAAAAACCCAACAACAAGTTCAATAAGAACAAAAAGAAGCCATTTAACAAAAATCATAAGGACTTGAAGGTTAATAGAGGTACCTTCAAGAAGAAAAGTAAAGGTAATTGCTATGTGTGTGGCAAACAGGGACACCATACTTTTCAGTGCAGGTAGAGGAAAGATAATAACAGAGACAAAGATAACAACAAAAATCATTTGAAAGAAAATTTTGCTCAAGGAGATGTTTTCGTAGCTGTTGTCTCTGAAGTCAATCTAGCTGCTGGGGAGAAGAACTGGGTGGTAAACTCTGGAGCTACCGGCCACATTTTTGGTGATGAATTAGCCTTCTCAGCATACACTAAAGTCAAGGATGGAGAAGAACAAGTCTATATAGGAAACTCTCATCCTGTTCCTGTCGAATGGAAATAAAAGATCAATCTCAAGTTGATTTATGGTAAAACCCTTGTTTTGACTAATGTCCTGCATATTCCTGAAATCCGCTCGAACTTGATATCTATTTCTTTGTTGGGAAAAGCTGTTATTAAGGTGGTTTTTGAGTTTGATAAGTTTGTGTTAAGCAAAAGTGGTACTTTCATTACTAAGGGTTACTGTAATCAGGGACTGTTTGTTCTGAATGTTCTTGATGTTATAAATAAAAAAATCTTCTTCTGCTTACTTGCTTGATTCCTTAGAAATGTGGCTTAGTAGATTAGAATATGTTAATGTTTAATACTTAAAACGGATGAAAGCATGTGGATTATTATCTGAATTTGCTAATATTAATTTTGATAAATGTGAAGTATATGTTGAAACAAAATCCATAAAGAAACCTTGCAAACTTGTTTTTAGAGATAAAACTGAGTTGATTACCCTTATTCATAATAATCTTGGTGAATTTAGAAGTACTATGTCTAGAGGAGGAAAGTTTTATTATATTACATTTATAGATGACTTCTCTAGGTATACAAAAGTTTATCTTCTAAGAAACAAGAATGAGGCAGAAGACATGTTTTTAAAATATAAAGCAAAAGTTAAAAACCAACTTGACCATAAGATAAAGAGACTTAGGTTAGATAAGGGAGGGGAATATGAATCAAATCCATTTCAGGATTTTTGTGATAAACATGGTATCATACATAAGATCACTCCTCCATGTTTGTAGGAAAATTTGCAGTAAAAAGAATGAAGGAAAATTGATTTGTATTCCTTTGATCTCAGTTACAATTGAATTTCCTGATTACAAAAGAAAGGAGAATAAATTTGATTCTCCCCTTTGTTTAAAACTGGGTTCTTCTTGGTAGCGATGGAGTGCCTCCTTCAAATGCTCGCGTCGAATCGCTCTCCGTTAACGATCTGAACGTCTTGATTTACTAGAACGTGGTCTTCTCATCACGATTTGACGTTATGAAAAACTTGTGTGGAAAGTTTGAAACTCTGACCGAGTTTAGAAGAACTCACAGAGCAAGTTGGAAACTCTGGACGAGTTGATAACTCAGATCGAGTTTACCTCTGAACGAGTTTGAACTCTTGAAAAAGAGTTGATTTGAACCGAAAGTTCGGTTAATAAGCCAAGGGAATGCTCCAAGGACTTTGTTGCTACAGAAAGCTCCAAGATGCCCGATCAAGTATCCCCAAAAAGTCAGCCAAAAAGAGGATCCGAACTCAGTTGAGTTTCCCACTATTTATATGGGATTTAGGGGTGTAACCGCCCCCTTAAATCTCTCTTTAATGAGGATTTAATGGGGTGTAACTGCCCCCCATAAATCTCTCCATGATAGGGTAGTGATCCCCTTAAATCTTGGAGAGAAAATAGTTCTGGAACCGTTCAAATCGTGCTTGAACGAGTCAAATGCTGAAACAGTGTTCTGGGCCCGAATTGTGCGTTTCTGGACCTGAAACGCAGAGTTGGGCCTATTTTAGGCTAAAAACGCACAGGTCGCACTGCGCAAAGATGAACTCTGCGTTTTGGACCTGGGACGCAGAGTTGGATTCTGCATGAACTGTGCGTTTCTGGATCTGGGACGCAGAGTTAGGTTCTGCATGAACTGTGCGTCTCTGGACCTGGGACGCGGAGTTGGGTTTTGCATTAACTGTGCGTCTCTGGACCTGGGACGCAGAGTTGGGTTCGGCATTAACTGTGCGTCTCTAGACCTGGGACGCAGAGTTAGGCTGCGCATTAACTGTGCGTTTTTGGACCTAGGACGCAGAGTTGGGTTCTGCATTAACTGTGCGTCTATGTCGTTGGACGCAGAGTTGAACTCTGCTTTTCAAGTCCACGGAATCTGCGTTTCGATTTTGGAACGCAGCCACGACCTCTGCGTTTTGAATCTCAAATGTGGTCACGACCTCTGCGTTTTGAGTTTAGAACGCAGGCATGATCTCTGCGTTTTGAGTTTAGAACGCGGGAATGACCTCTACGTTTTAAGTTTGGAACGTAAGCATGACCTCTGTGTTTTGAATCTTGGATGCAGATGTGAGCCTCTGGCGAGCTCGGTGAAATTCAGCCTAAGTCCAATGTTCAGACGAAATCCAGTCTTGCAGACAGACTTCAGAACATAACTTGCTGCGAAGAACAGGTCATAACTTTCAAACCGTAAGTCGGAATTAGACGAATTATATATAAAAATCGGCTATCTCAACGAGACGGCGCCGACCAAACCGACCCCATAGGGTTCGGTTTGTTCCATCAGTTTTGCCAAATTCCTTACGGTTTGAGAGATATCTGCATTTTAATATGAAGAGACCGTTAATTTGTAGTCTTTTTTGTTAGAGCGTTGCAAAGATCGTCACCTTGTAACCTTCGTCTTGGCTCCTTGAAAATATGAGAGTCATCAAATTGTAACTCCCGATGTTGATTGTGAAGGCTGTTGAATTAGAGCTTTCATTAGTTGTTGTAAAGGTCGTCAGATTGTAACCTTCTACGTGAAAGTCTTCAAATTGTAGCCTTCTGGAAGTTATCAAATTGTAACTTCCGTCATTGGTGTTTGATGGGGATAAGCTATCTGTTATGATTTTTAGACAGCCTACACTCCATATTCTCCGGAATCTAATGGAGTCAAAATCTAAATATGCCTAAATTATTGGAAGCCTTATGTACTTAATAAATTGTACAAGACCTAACATAGCTTATGTAGTGGGTAGATTAAGTAGATACACCAAATGTCCTAGTTAGGAACATTGGACGACCCTAGAAAGATTGGTCAAGTATTTATAAGGCACCATTATTTATGGACTAAGATTTGAAAGGTCTCCACCAGTATTAGAAGGGTATTGTGATGCAAACTGGATCTCAGATTCACAAGAGATCAAGTCCACTAGTGGTTATGTGTTTACCCTTGGTTGGTGTGCAGTGTCTTGGAAATCATCCAAGCAAAACATAATAGCTCGGTCTACCATGGAGTCCGAGTTACTTACCTTAGATAAGGCATGTGCTGAGGCTGAATGGTTGAGAAAAGTTTTAGCAGATCTTCCCATTGATTCTACTCTGCATCCTTCTGTGTCTATGCATTGTGACTGTCAGGCTGCAGTTACAAAAACCAAGAGTAATATATATAATGGGAAAAGTAGACACATACGTCTAAGATATGCAAGTGTTAAGCAGCTGCTATGATTTAGAGTTGTTACTCTAGATTATGTGAAGTTAGAGCTAAATTTGTCTGATCCTCTGACTAAACCACTTAATCGGAGGCAAGTGAAAATTACATCAAGGGGAATGAGACTACTACCTAATAAATATAGCAAGATTGGCTGCAACCCTACCTACGTGATTGGTGATTCCATGAAGTAGGTTCAAAGAGAAAAATAAGTCACTCCTTGTTCTGACAGTACTATCAATTTCTCTATGAGATGTCCCTACCTATGGTGAGATAGTACATTGTATACATAGAGTATATTTTCATATATACATATAGTACAAGATAAACTAAGAAAGAATGAGTTAAGCTCTTAATGTTGTGGCATTGTATTTTATACACACTTCATGGATATCCACCTATGTGAGTGTAGAACTGGGTCGTTTCTTATGGGTACCTAGGCACGTACTCTAGAGCACTCATGAAGCACAGGAAGCGCAAGGCTAAAAAGCGCACACCCGCATGAACACCAATATAATGAAGGTACGGTGTGGGCATGAGTCCTCTATTTCACGCTCAAAGGATACTGGTTCAAAGAATTTATTCTACCATATTTTGTGAGATAAGATTCATTGTCCTAGGACTAGTTCAAGTCGAAAGGCACTAGTATCTAATGCATTGTATCTTCAATTCTCTCTGATATTTCCTTTGTTATTCTTGGTCCCAAATGATGTCCAGTTTTGTGTATTTTAAAATAGTGAGGGATTGTTGTGTATTTCAAATACACAAAGGCAAAGAATATTTAGTCCCACATTGAAAAGAAGTGGGGTGTTTGTTATTTCCCAACGTTTTTTAACCTTTGGTCTTCCCAATGTTTTTCAACATTTGGTGTTCCGTATGTTTTTCAACCTTTGGTGTTCCCAAGAGGTTTAACCTTTGGTTTTCCTACAATTTAAATTTTCATCTATACATTAATACTTGTTCTCCTCAGTAGGGACACTGAAAACCTTTTGTGCTATATCTTCCTTCCTGTCAGAGAGAGATCTTTGATGTTCTTTGTAGAACAGGTTATTAGAGTGCACCTTAACCTATTGTCTGCCGTTGAATCATGTGAAGAAAGACTCTACTGTAGCCTTTTACACCAAGGAGGGGTAAAATCTTTTCTTATGGACAGTGATTACACACCTCGGTAGTTCGCACACCCTATGATTTGTTCTGGCCATAACCAATTTACACCAATGGTTCGCACACCCTGTGATTTGTTCCGGCCATAAGCAACTTAAACCATCAATCTTAAGAAAATATTTGTCCAATGGCTAGATCAGAAGATGGTGTCACCAACCCTGATGCTACAACCACAGACATCAATGGAGTCTCGACCGTCGTTTCGCAGGAGAATTTTTTATATGGGTGACTTCTTCCAAGTACGTCGAAGATCAAACAGTTCCAGGGAGATCATTTCAAGCACTAGAAGGAAAGGGTTTTTGATGCCCTTGATGTTCTCAACTTTGTTGAATATCTCACCAAAAAGGAACCTCTACCAAGTTCGGTAGATTATGAAGCAAAGCTAGCGGTTTGGCAGAAAGGTAATAAGGTATGTCGTCATACCATCCTATCTACCTTATCAAATGAGTTCTTCGATATTTACTACTCCTATAAGAATGCACATGAAATATGGGGGGAAATGACAAACAAGTATATCATCGAAGATGTTGGTACACAGAAATATGATATAGGCAGTTTTCTAAAATTCCATATGAATGAAGAGAAATATGTCTCCGTTCAAATTCATAATTTTCATATATTTATCAATGATTTGACAACTGAGGGAATTACCTTACCTGATTCCTTTATTGCTAGATGTTTGATTAAAAAACTCCATGAGTCCTAGGATTATTATAACAATTGTGTGAAACACAAGCGAAAACAAATTTCTCTTGAAGATGTGATTGTGCACATCCATATAGAGGAAAAGAATAAGACTCTGGATGTTAATATAGATAAGGAATTTGATTCCAAAGCTAATATTGCTGTAGATAAAAACCCAGCAACAAGTTCAATAAGAACAAAAAGAATTCATTTAACAAAAATCAAAAGGACTTGAAGGTTAATGGAGGTACCTTCAAGAAGAAAAGTAA
>BQKN01000540.1:231265-245133 GCA_022839385.1 Asparagus kiusianus
CGACCGATGGAGCTTTCGGTCGACCGAACCGGTCGACCGACAGACTCTCTGTCGCAAACTGTCGGGAAATCAAAACGAGCGGTCGACCGGTTCGGTCGACCGAAAACTGACATTTCAGAAAACTGTTTTGCTGATTTTAAAACGCTGTTTAAAAATATCAAATAAATTCCAAAAAATGTAAAACTTTGGGGAATGATTGTAGACATGATAATAAACATGCTACAGCGACTGGTTATCAGAAAGGACCTCCCAAATGAAAAATATCATCATTTTACAAAATAGTCCAAAACATGAAAATATGAGATACTTGAATTTTGATGTTTTGACATAAACCAACTTTTAAAACTTTGTGAAATGTTTTTATAGACTTAGTAAAACATGTATAAACTGATATTGAAGTCTACAAACTAATAAGACAATATTTTCACAAAATTGCATATTCTATGCAATGTTTTTAAAAACACAATAGAGTATGAAACATATGATTATATATATGAATGTAAATTTGTTTCATATCTATATAGCTAAACCAAAACACAATAATAAATATGAAATGTGTAATCTCATATTTATGAACATGAAAACTCAAAACTATATACCTATATATATACATGAAAACCAATATAATGTGTGTGTATAATATTGAGCTTAGAGTATATAACACACATAATATAAAATCTATAAACTACATTACCCAAGCAATTTTGATCTTCAATAAGCTCTTCTTGGTAAACTCGCGGATGAAGCTTGAACTTGATCTTTAACTTTGAATTGCAAGGCTTCACTCTACTATTCCGCCAACCTCCATTGGATATCATCGTTGTAGCGCATATTCCATCCAACCTCCAACAACGTTGTTTGCCTAGAACAAATACGAAAACACAAACACTAGACAAACAACATTAGAAGTAAATTGTTTGTTAAACATCATCAAAATAAGAAGGCCAACAGGTCGATCGTGGCGGTCGACCGTACGCAGTCCAGAGACTTTCGCGGTCGACCGCCTGTTGTCCAGAGCCTTGTTATGTTTCTTTGTTACTCGCGGTCGACCGCCGCTCTATCTTTTTAGTTCCAACGGCTATTTTTTAGCTGTTTTCTGATGGCTTTTTGGTCTTTTCTATTGGGTTTTGCCGATGTTTTGAGAGACTATAAATACCCCATTGCTCTCCTCTTTCAGCAACAACCAAGAGAGTTTCTTAACCAAGTTTAAAAGAGTTTTAAAAAGGGTTTTAGTTTGGTTTAAGTGTGTTTAAGAAGCTTTTAAGCATTTGGAAGTTTGAGTTTGTGAAATCAATTTCACAAGAGCTTGAGGAGATCATCTATTGGTGTTTGGGCATCCAACTATTCTCCTTCCATCTCTTGTCATCTATTGAGAAGTTTCCCTAAACTCTTTTCTAGCTTTATATCTATTTGCTTGATTAGCATCTTATTTAAAGCTAGTTTTACATTTGAGTTTAGTTGATTTGATTCACTCATTGTTTACACACCCACTTGAGCTTATCGTATTTTCATACATAGTATATTTGGGTTGGTGAGAGTTATAACATTTGAGTGTGAGCTTTTATTGTGTTCTCATCCATATTAGAGAACAATCATTCTTTGTATTATGCTTAATTATGAGATCACTTTGTAATACACTTGTACACTGAGAGAAGTGTGTGGCGAGAGTCGGGGATCGTCCCAAGAGGAGTGGCGTCGGTTGACAAACCTAGGGAGAGGTTGTATCCGAGCACTTGAGGGAGACACGTCTAGTTCAACACTTGAGAGGGTGTAGAGTGAGATTACAAGAGTGTGTTAGTTGTAGAGTTTTTCGGTAAACTAGAAAACCATATTGTGTGGTGTAAACGTTATTCGGGTGAATGTAGAAAATCCGGTTGTGATAGTGGATTTCTCCCCGGGAGTGGGGAGCGGAGACGTAGGACGGAAGGTCCGAACTCCGTGATCATTTGATTGTGTTTGAGTGTGCTTTGGCGTTTATTCTTATTTGTGCTCATTGCTCATATCGCAATTGTCTCATTATTTACTTTGGCCACTATCTTGTTTATGTTTATTTCACCCATGTGTTAATTTGTATATCATTGCATATATCTCATAGTATATCTCATTGCTAGAATATATCTCATTGTTCATATTGTTTATCCTAGCTCATATACCTTGTTGTATTTCATTCTTGCTAGGATAACTTGTTAATTAATTTTAACGATGAGGCTCCAATTGTACTTGAAGTAGAATCCTCCAAAGCACGTCGGATCTTCTCCAAGTTTCATCGATGTGCTTCTATGAATTTTCACAAATTGTAAGTACTATCAAAAGAAGCAAGCTTGTTAGAAATAGATGAGCCAAATGCATTTAGCAAAATTTCTAACAATATCTTGTTTATTGTAAACATTCTCTTATCATTATTACTCCACTTGGATTTCTCCAAAATGGGTACAACATAAGTATAATCAATTACTTCCCATAAATCAAAATGTTTAGATCTACAAAAAGTTTAAATCTAACACACCATTGAGCATAAGAGAAATTAATGAATTTTAGAGCAATATTAATGACATAACCTAAACTAGGTACACCGTGCATATCGATGATAAATTATACAAGCAATATAAAATAATCCTAATACTAGATTAGCAAGATATAAAAACTTGGATCTTTGACTCTAGGCGATCAAGCCACAAATCAAGAACGCCAAGCTCTGATACTAAATGAAAGTACCCTAGAGAGGGGTTGAATATGATAATTGTTAATCTAATCTGATATTAATGCCAAATTAAAACTTATTAACTAATATCCTAGTAAGTATGATATGCAATAAATTATATGCAAGGATAAGCAATGATAAACAATATGACAATAGGCGATATAAAAAATGAGCACAAGATATAAGAAAAATATACGCCAATGTAAAACGCAAACATAAAAAAATGATCACGGAGTTCGGTCGACCCACGACCTACGTCTCCGCTCCTTACCCTCGAGGAGAATCTCCACTATCAACACGAAAAGTTACACAATCGGTTTTCAACGCTCACCTCTAAATGTTTACAACTCACACAATTATCAATACACAATACACTCCTCTAAGTATTGACCTAGTCCATGTCACCTTCCTCAAGTGCTCAGAATTACAACCTCTCCCTAGGATTTACAACCAACGCCACTCCTCTTGGAATTAACCCCGTCTCTCACTAACCACTTCTCTAAGTGTCATTGTGTATTACAATGTGTTCTCTCAATAATAAATCTCAAATATAATGGTTTGTTCTCTAACAAAGATGAGAACAAAATTCTAAGCTCACTCTCAAAGATACAATCTCACAACCCAAAATATACTATATGTGAAAATACTAAAGGCTCAATAGGTTGTGTGTGTAAACAATGAGTATAATCAAATATAAACTCAATTCAATCTAGCATAAATATATAAGAATCAAAAATAATAAATTTTCTAGAAGATGAGTTTAGAAAAACTTCTCTAAAACAATCAAGGAATGTAGATGTTTGAGGTTGAAATCCTCAAGAACGTTGTTGCAATAATTTTCTTGTGAAATTCTCTTCACACAAACAAACCACAATTAATTTTTCTTTGAAAACCTTAAACAAAGACTTGTAAAACTTGTTCTAAACTCTCATTTCCTTAATTTTTGCAAATGAAACCAGAAGGAGATATATAGGCTCTCATTACAACAGTCCAAACACAAAAAAAGTGGAAAAACCAATAAAAACAAAGCTTGGAAAACTAGCCATTATTTGCAACAGACATATATTCGGTCGACCGATAGGCTTGTGTCGGTCGACTAATGGGTGTCTATCGATCAACTAATACAAGTGTGTCGGTCGACTGAAAAACCCTGAGAACTCAAATACTAAAAAAACCTTTCTGGTCAGTTGGCCGATCTAACCCGTTCGGTCGACCGATGACTGATAAACTGATACATGCAAAATCTAACTTTTTAAATCAATTAAAAATAACAAATTTACTCCAAAAATTATGATTTTGGGAAACATTTATAAACATAAAGATGAGCATTATAGAGAAGAAATTTTTGAAAACGCTATTTCTATTTGTGAAAACTCGTCATTTTGCAAAAGTGTTAAAGATACGAGTTCGTTTAAAAACACTTGATTTTGATAAAATAATCTCAAACAAGTTTGAATCTTCTTTTAAATAGATTAATAGACTTTATGAAAGATATACAATAGTTATATTAAGTCATTAATCCACAACACATTATTTTGCAAATCGGTAAACCATACTATCTTGTTAAAACTTGATTTTGACGAATTTCTTTCAAACAAGTTTTGAAACTTTAAAATAGATTTATAGACTTGAGGAAAGATATAAAATTGTGTCGGTAAGTCTATAATCTGAAAACAACGATAAATCAAAATAAACAGTAAATCAAAGCAAATGTATGTGTATGAATTTTGAGCTCTAAGTATAAACACACAAAATATAAACCTAAAATACTATACCCAAGCAATTTGATCTTCAATAAGCTCAACTTGGTAGGATGAAGCGCAATATAAAATCTTTGACTTGAATGCACAAATGACTTCATTTCGATTCCGTCAACCTCCTTTGAATATTATCGTTGAAGCACAATTCCATCCAACCTCCAACAGATGATCTTTGTGTAGAATACCTAGCAAGCAAATAAACACTTGACAAGCATTGTTAGGAACTTTTTGTAAATCATCAAAACTAGGTTAGATGGTAGGGTTATAAACATGAGACCTAACAATAAGGAGTCTGTTCGCTTAAAGAGTACTATAGGGTGTCTATTCGTTATTGGCGATATGGGTGTTTGTACACGATTAACCCATATTATAAGTGTAATTTCACAAAATCCATGAACTTTGATGTGCTTACCATGGAATCCCCTGAACTTTTTTTTATTCCACTAAATCCCTAATATCTGAGGTGTCTCACCAAAACCACTTTAAACTTTCAAATTTTTCCCCAGCGAACACTATTAACGATGTTAATGGAGTCGTTAGTCATTATTTTGGTTGGGTAGCTTGTTGATTCATTAGGAATGTTTTTTTTTTCCTTTTTTTTTCCCGCTATTGTTTTTGGGTTTTGGTGAATTCCCAAAAGTTGAGGGGGGGGGGGGGGAGGTTAGGTGACATCTTTATAATTTAGAGATGTTATCTCAAAATAGGCAATAGACAGGGGGTCATATGAAATTTACCCTACAAGTAAAGTCGTGATTCCCTTTCACTGCAGAAAGAAGTTGAGGCTGGTTAACCAAATAGTACACCACCTAGAAAATCACCACAATGGCATGAGAAGGTCTTCATAACTTTATTATGAATTTCCCTTTATAATTACTATTGATCATCTCTTATCACAGAAGCCCTGATCTTCTTCTAGCTTGTTTATTTGATCCATCATCCATGGATCCTCCACCAGCACCAGTCATCTACATTTGTGGAGGTACCTACGAATAAACTATCTCCATCTCTTTTTTCCCCTGCTCATTTCTCGAATGCAAATTTTATCAGAACACTATACGTATAGGAGCACAGTGTTTTGAACAATAAAGAAAACAGTTCAAAGCTCCAAACAATCCTCCTATATTTCTCATGAATCGCTTAGACCACCTCTTTGTATACAGGTGTTTTGATAAAATTTGCAATTCGTATTTGGATAAAGATATATATGTTTCTGTACTTTTGTTTGTAATTTTGAAAATTTTCATATGTGCATGGGCTGCAAATTCACTTTCTAATGACATTGGGAGTCATGTTTAGGTTGTTCGCAGGAGACTACGTTCGACATTAATAGTCAGCATCCTCCAAAGTGCGAGAAATGCAAGCGTTGTACGATCCTTTACAAGAAGCGCACTACCAAACGTAAATAATAAAATTAATTTCTAGCAATTTATTATTTTTTTACTTTTTATGTAATACATTTTAATTTCTTGACCATAAGCTCTGACGTTCCTTGAACTCCTATTTCCTCCTCTTCCATTTGTCACTTTTTTAACAATGTTACGTACATTCATAGTTTCTCTAGCTCATGTATAAAGTGGGTAATTGAATAATTAGAGATCCTAAATTGAAGAGCAAATGGCAAAAGTGGAAATTTGTTTTTATCAAGTGAAATCATCATTGTTCGATCTGCAAAAGTAAATTTGGTTTGCCACTAAAATTGCTCAAATGTTTTGCTATATATGTAAAGTGCAATATCTTATTTGCTTAAGAAATGTGATTGTATTAATCACATCAAAACATTTAGGATATTCTAATTTAGACCAATTTAATACAAGGGTGGCACTAGGGGCACACCTCCAACCATAACCTCAACCACAACCCCCTCTCTCATTTGTTACAGTGCACCGGGCTCCACATGGGATTTTAAATTTTAAAATCACATGTGGAGCCCGGTATACTGTAGCAAATAAGAGAGGAGGTGTGGTTGAGGTTATGGTTGGAGGTGTGTCTCTATCATTTTCCTTAATACAAACTAATTAGTACTAGTTCAACAGTACTAATAATTCTCATGGCTGAATTGTTTTCCCCCCTCCTTTGTTCGCAGCTGTTATGTATGAAGCCCGTTGAAGACACCGGGAATAGATGAGCAGACCCGTCGAAGTCTGTTTGGTAGAAGTTAATTAGTATAATCAATGGAAAGAGTTATTTACTGAGCCTATATATTATGTATTTGACTTTATAAAAACTATTATGTAATTTAAGAGATATTATTCTGCGTTGTATCCTAAGGTTTTTCAATTCAAGTGACATGTTTCTTTAATTTGAGTTGCTAGTTTCTATGGTAACTTATGCGAGACATTTTTTCTTAGTGAAGCTACATATTATATGCAATACATTTCTAAGATACTATAATGTGAGACTTTTTCTTGTGTTATATATATTCTAAGGTTTGTCAACTCAATTTATAATTATTCTGAGCATTATAGTATATTATAAAGTGAGAAATACATTACGTAATATAACAAATAGAGAGAAAAATCAAATATGTATGTATGCTATAATGTGTGAACAAAACATTAAAAACAAATTAAGAAGAGATATTTATAAAGGGATAATATAAGGAAAAAAGGGGGAAAAAAATTAATGTACGTGGATTATCAGTTTCAATGATTACTAATTAAGAAGTTTCTAGCTATATACGTACGTAGGGTACATGCATGTAGCTTGTCTTTCTAGTGAATAAGATTTAGCAGTGTCCATTCGCTTCTTGTCACGCCCCGAAACTGCAACAGAAAAATTCATAAATACAGGCACGTGATAGCAGCGACCCATGCACAAGACAAGTCTTATGCATGAGTCAAGCCTAACACTTATATCACATAGTTTATCTCAAAAAGTTCATAAACCTACTGATGATGGAAGTCAGAGCAACTATATATATATATACTTATAAATGTTGCTTACATTCCACAATCCTTACCGTTATAAATATTTATAGCGCAAAACATTCTTTTTGCTGAACATATCACCACTGGCAATTAAGCACTTCTCAACCACGCCCACAATCAAAAGTTTGGATTATCACTTTTGTAACTCAGATCTGAATTTTTTTTGAAAAACAACGGAGTGGGCTAAAAAGCTCAGTGAGAACATTTCCCACTAGAGTTCCTAGATAACTAACAAAATAAGAATAATTCCCAGAATAACGAATTATAAGTTTTGCATTAGAAATTCAAAATAGCAAAATACGATCCGAATATCATAATATTGTTGTCTTCAAGAAGGAATGCAACAATTATATTTTCTTTCTTATGTGCAACTGAATATACTGTGATATTTCTTGGAATCAAAACCTTTTTGAATCAAGGTAAACATTAAGAAAAAAATTACTAAATTGGGTACAAAAACCAGAGGACTATTATTTTCTCAATTTCGCAGTCCATTGTCAAAATCTTAAATCCGATGAGTCGTGTTCTTTGAATTCACGTTCAAATCTCAAAATCACAAATCTGTTTCTGTCGGCGATGTAGACTCTAGAGGTGGTTTCTACGGGCTCTAGAGGTGGCTCCCACGACGTTCATACGGTGTAGCACTTAGCCTCGTATAACACTTAGCTCCACATTTCCAGCTAGTAATTCATAAAACACAATAATAACCTCATATGTCACACTAAGGCTACGAATTATAGCCCAGTAGCATGGGAATGCATAAAACGTATCAGATAACAAATAATTCCCGGGAATCGAATGCACCTAACACTGCTATTGGTTACTGACTAAATACAGAGGGGTCAGAACAAATTTCAGAAGGGCCAATACAGAAGGGCCAAGGCCAATACAGAAGGGCCAAATAAAGGTGCATTCACCATATGACAGACAGAAACAATCCATAGTGGACTTTTTGAGGGTTTGAAAGCATCGAGATCACATGTCAAATGAGTAATATTTTGCATATCAGAATTTACAGATATTCTCAAATGAAGTTGACAAGGTAAAGCTCCTCATTTTAGTTAAAACAGTTTACGAATATTTACTTTTTCTTTTATCAGATACTAAGTCACGAAAAATCTTTGAATCTGTTAAACTGTTGAAATACATTATAAATACTTCATCAAAAATTTTCAGATAAAACAATGCTCACAATTATTTAAAATTTGCATGAGAGCCAAATTCATTTTTCACAATTTACGTAAAAATAAGATTTGCTTTTCATATCTTGTACGAAGCTAACATCGTATTATAGGATAGATCACAATAGAAATATGTCAAATCTTTATATACATGAAAATGACATATTATTTATTTTTCGATCACAAGATAAATCAAATATAATACTCATGCAATTTTATATTATAAAATACTAGTGAGAAATGAACTCACCTCTAATGAGTACTGCTTCCTCAAAATACTACTTTTCCTGATATCAGTCTGAACCTTTAATATAAATATTTAAGACTAATGTTAATTCAGGATAATACATATTATAGGATAATCACTACAAATTTTAAAATCAGTTAGATCATAACAGTTTATCCACAAATAGGTTTTATGTAGGTTTCTTTTCTAATTTTAGAAATTTATCCACCTTAATTCCTAACTAAGTTCAAAATTTTCTTGGTCTGGTTGCAATTTACTGAAGAACAGGGGTCCAAAGATAATTTGGTTATTTAATTACAAATTCTCTCTTTCTCTCTCCTTTATCTCCTCTTCAACCCATTCCTCTTCTTTCATTCTTTTTTTCTTCTTCTTTTTTCCCCCTGTTCGTCCCTCTCTCCCCCCTCTCTCTCCTCCTCCGCGACTACTTGGTGCGGCTGCTCAAGCTCCGTCGCCGGAGCGGCCACCCGAGGGCGAGCCTCCCCCGGCGCCGGCGATCAGGTATGAACCCTCTTTTTTTTTCAATTCCTTAGGAAATCAGAGACATATATCCTAAATCAATTCCATAAATCAAAGATACAAGGATAAGAAAGGTTTATACCTTGAATTGATTTGAGTTTTGGGTGATTTTCGACTTCCCCTTTTACTGTCACCTTCTTCCTTTCTTCTTCTTCTTCTCTTCTTTTTCTCTCTGTTTTTTTTAATCTGTCCCCTTTCCTCCCTTTTTATAAAGTCGGAAGGCGGTGAATAACACTGACATAGAGAGGTGGTGCGAAACAGTAAAATGCGATTATATATATATATATTATTTTTTTCTGGGGCTATTACACTCTCCCCACCTAATAAAAAGTTTCATCCTCGAAACTTAACATAATTATATTTTCAAAGCCTTCCAAATATTTCTCTTAAACAGGATCTCCCATTCCTCAGGTAGCAATTTTCTCAATGTAGTTTCTCTATTGGACTTTTTCATATTTGATGATTCATCACTGAAGTACTTGCTATTTATGATTCATAATATGCTCTGGTGTTTCTTTATATGCTTGTGGCTTTACTGGTAATAATATTTTTCAACGCAATCTGGATCTCATATAAATCTTAGAATTGATATATCAATTATATAACATACTTCCATTAAGGTGATTGTACTGCTAACTGGTCCAGTACTTGATCAATTTATTTTGATATTTCAAGAGAGTTAATATGTCTTGGGCCTAGTATCCCCTTGAAATCCTAGCTCTCTTTTTCTACAACAAGTCTTGACTTTTTCATCAACCAAACAAAGAGCGAAGCTTCTAGTAGAACGATAAAGCTTGACACACTAACTCAACACCAAGGAGCTTCTCTCATTATCAAAATCCAGATAAATAAGAGGTCTCTACTTTTTACCATATAAGAGGCTACGAGGTGCCATCTTTATGCTTGACTTCATGCTCATTATTTTATACAAACTCAGTAAAGGTAGATAGTTTTCCTCCAGTTCTTCCATTTCAAATACACAGTACCTTAACATATCTTTCAGAATTTGCTTGTCTTTTATCACATGTATATGGATGATAAATTGCACTGATATTAAATCCAATGTACAAATTTCTATGAATACTCTTCTAATATTTTGTAAGAACTTGAGCTCATAAATTGCTACTATTGAAACAAGTATATGTCATGAATTCTCAACATCTTGTGAATGTAAAATGCCTGGTCAACATTTCCAATAATTTTTTTTACATGGGAAGAAAAACTATACTAGCTTAGTATCCAGTTGAGTGTTATCTAGATCGTATTATTCTTTCTCAAAGGTTTTATCAGGGCGTCAATGACAAGGTCTATGGTGATTTTCTTTCTTCCTACATTGGTATATCTAATTTAGGATCAATCTACAGCTTATCGCTAATGTTTCTACTTTTATCTTTTAGCATGCCAAATGCACAACCACATATTTTGCAATACTCATTTCACATTAGTCCACTGATATATTAATTTATTTATATCCATGTATACATGGTAATGTGCATCATTCAAATTTTTTTCCTGACCTTTCATATACAAAACCCTATATAAAAGATTAATGATCTATCTTGTACATCTTATCCCTATACTGAATGTACTCATCCACATTCTTATCTTTCAAATGAAAGTCATTTTGTTAGTTATCTTTTGAACTCCTTTAATAGCAAAATATATTAAAATTACGGTCAATTCAGTTTTAACCGAGGACTTAAATTCTGATTATGCATGGTCCAATTTCGCCAACTTCTCCTTTGAGGTATAATTAAATGAGACACATGAGTCTTCATGACTAAAGACATCAAACACTATTTTTCTTACTAAGATGACACTACCAAACCTTTAAAGTTCTAACCATTATTCGATGCCTTAATTCATTACTTTTAGTTGAATTCATACTCCAAACATTTGTGCTTAGCATATATCTTGCATTGGACACCATCAAGATAATGTCTTCAAATTTTCGAAACATAGATCAATGTCGTCAACTCCAAACCATAAGTGTGAGAATTTTGTCATACATTTTATTTCATTTCAAAGCATACATCAAAATTTTTCATTCTACACGAGTATACTTTATAGCTCCTTTCAAGTGCTACTATATTGATGATAAACCATGTAACTCCAATCGTTAAAGTAAGCATTAGTGATAATTATCAATCGATGTTAAAGATTATTCAGAACTTTCTCAAATAACATTCTAATTATTACAAACTTCACTTCTCTCTTCTTATTCTTCTTTTTTTCTGTTCAATCCACAAAAAAAATACTTTGATAAGAGATCTACTTAAAGTCATCATTCACCTTGGATAGTTATTAAGCTGGACCATTGGTGGAGGATGATTCATTTTCCTGTTTGCTAACATACAATAGGCACAATCGATACCAACTGGATGATTATATTATTTTCACTAGATTCTTAATAAAACAAAACCCATAAGAAACTTGATTTCCATCCTTAATTACTTATATATATCAGATTGTTCTCGACATCCAGGTGAATCTCAACCATGTCATTAGCCACCACTTACTACTAACAATAACTAATTAGAGATCAAATATTGATTCAAGGTCAAATCATTTGAATAATCACTTCTAAACTTAAACCCTTGAAAATCATTGATCCACGAATTCATTTCAAAAAAAATTCTAACTCTTCTGTGAATTATATAATTCAATAACTTTATCCAATCTTCCCTTAATTAAGTTGTAAAAAGGTGGAATCATATATCTCTCATGATTCCAATTCATTCACACTTGATATCATGTATTTCTTTGTACTGATAATCTCCAACTTTTAATAATTAATCAAGATGATATCTCTCATATTCCGTCAGTAATTTTTTTAAGCAGACATATAAGTACCAGATTGGTGACTACTGTTATCGGATAAACTTTGGCAAGGATAAATATGATTTCCATGTATCTCTCAAGTTCCAACAGTAAGCATAAAGAATATGTTCCCACAATTTATATAATCATCTCCAACTATTCTTCTATTTGCAAGTATAAAAGCTCAATTTCAATTTTCTTCTGAAGCGTTGTTCAAGTTTTTTTCCCCACATTTGGAATAAAACCTAAATTCTCTGTTAGATATTATAGCCACTAGTATTCAATACACTCACACATCTTTAATACATATGATCATTACTATTCTGACTCCTAAAGCCAGTTAGAAAAATGCATGGTTGTCTACTCTCATTGCTATAAAAACATAATGGGGTTAAACAAAGTCTACAATCTTATAATGTCAACCTTCACAAGCTCAAACATCAAGCACAGAGACATAAATCTGAAGTCTATACTTCCTGTGAATCAACCGGAATGCTGCTCACAAGTCTCTATACATCCTTGTACTGCCTGAATAAAAATGTATCAATAAGAGATTTGACTTCCAAATTTTTATCCTTAGCTTAGTATCATTTAGGGTACATAGGCCCTTTTTTTAATATAAAATATCCACTGTTAAGTCATTAGCTTGAACCTTTTCTTACATTCGATTAATTTTCCACTGTCAAAATATTACAATAATGTACTGTCACAATCCTTTCGATCAAGAGAATTTGAATTCTAAAATAAGTAAACATCATTGCAGTCATATATTTGAATATCAAATCTAGCCTATTCAAGTCCTCCAATATATCTTTCTATTAGGTGATTGAACTATAAATACCAGTATTTCACTTTGCACTCAAGAAATTTACCTTTACATTCCTCTGACTAAGGTGATAATCAAAACTGAAGTCATAAACTTTCACTGATTTGGACCATTTTCTTCTCATACAATGTCTCTTTCATGGTAAATATAATTCTTGAGATACTAATAATCTGTGTAAATAATGTCTACTCCGCAACTCATATAACAGAATCTTCCAAGATCCATTTATATTCACATTTTGTATATAATGATTCAAAGATAGTATATGAAAATTATTGTATACTAATAAAATCCATTGATCATGAAATAGGTGCATAAACAAATTGATTCTTTCACAAAAAGCCTTTTTTTCTCTTGCACTTCTCATTCAAGATAAATCGCATATTCAATGTACGTTCAAAGCAATTGAAAGATATTATCAAAGTCATCACTTCATAAGTTTTCACTATCTGCTACGTGGTGACTGAGGGGAATAATATAGTACACCTTAATACATTTTCAGCATCTACACCGTAAACCTAAGTGGGCTAGCATCAAAATTCTTATACTAAAATAATGTAGTGAGTACAAAAGCAAGAAATACTCTCCAACAACTTCACATTTCTACAATTGTGTGAATAATTTGTCGTATATCAAACTTTGTAAAAACATTTTTTGAGTGTCCTTTAACTCATGGTATTCTATCTTGAACATGTTAGAATACTAAAAGTAAATCACAAATTCAACATAGGTCCAGAGACATTGAAAGCTATTAATATATTAACAAACTAAAAGAAACAAATCTTTAATAAAAATTCAAAACGTAATAACTTTATCCAAACTTTTAGCTCTATCATAACGTCGCAAAAATAATCCTTAGATATTCTTTTACCCATGCCAACTATTGAATA
>BQKN01000540.1:275133-308191 GCA_022839385.1 Asparagus kiusianus
TTGATCATCATCATCATCCGTATCGTCTGCACCGTCGCCATGATCTGCAGGCTCCTCTTCAGTCACAGGAGCGAACGTTGGTGGATCTTCAGCGAGGGTAGGCTTCGATATGATGCCAGTGGTAGGGCTAGCCTGTACATCTGATGCAGGTGGTAACAGCACAGAAGCAGAAGGAGACTTGTCTACCACCAATTCCTCTTGACTAGATATCGTAGGTTCCGAGACCGGAGGTCTATCTTCTTCAACAGCATGAGCAGTGGAGGCAGTATCACGAAGCATGTCTTCAGGGATAATTTCCATACCCCCAGCAAATGATTCATCGCCACGATCGTCTTCATGCAGCGAGTGGGCGGAAGAGGCAGGACCTTCTAAAGCAGGACCAACGTTGGGAAGACCAAGCTGAGGCGAGAGTTGCATAGCAGCCGACTCTTGCTCTTCCTCTTCAGCATGCCATGCTTTCTGAGCATCTGACATAAGTTTAGAAACAGGAGGTTCGAGTGCTAATTTCCGACGAGCTCGTTTGTCGTATTTAGCTGCTTCAGCCGCATCCATTGCTCTCTTTCCAAGAGCACTTTTACTCCGAGTCAGAACTCTTGAAGGTTCCACCGCATGAGTATCCGGCAACCTGACCTCTTCTTGAGCTCCTTCCGGTGGATGTTGCTGTTCGGTTTCTGGTAATTGTTGCTGTTCATCCTCCGTGATCGCCTTTTCATATGTCAAATATTCGTTAGCCCCCCGGGCACGGAACCGTTTAGCATTCCTCTTGGCAGCATACCATCTACGGATGGCCCTCAAACAAGAGGTGTTCATGTTGTAAGCCGGAACTTGGGAGGCAGCTTGGTACCACGTGCAGAAACTCAAAGAAGTACGAATATTTAGCATCTTATACGGAAGACGAAACTTCACGCCTGTGCATCCCGCTACTGAGAAGTACCAGGCTCTTGCTCCTTCATATACGTTTCCTGTATACGCAAGAGCAGGATTTGGATTCCCGATGTAGAGTTGGTCATAGCCAAATTGCCGAGAAAAGCGATAAGGCTGATAGGGTTCAATAAAACATTTTCTCCCTTGCCGAAAAATGAGGTAACCCGGGCGGATATTTATGAGCCACCAAAAAGCACCTCTACTAAGTGTGGTAAAAGCATTCCGTCCGGGGGTGTCTTGATGGAGTTCTCCATACGCACCACCTTCAAAAGCGGGGAATTTGCAAGCGATCTCATAATTATGTTCTCGCCTGAAGATTTCACGGAACTTCACTTGGTACCAACCGACCCATTCGGCAGTTTCTAACTGTTGAACAAGAGGCGCCGAGGACTCATCATATTCAGGAGTCGACATTATTGAAGGACAGTGCAACAAACCAAGATACCAGGTAAATATACAGCATCGGTACTCGAGGGGTCGGAGTTTGAATGATAGTTTTCCCATCTAAGTCCGATTTCTTGACGGCGATAAACTCGGAAGACAATTCCCGCAAGCCGCTCTGCAAACAGCACACCATAGCCGAAAGAAGATTCAAGGGCCGTCCATGAGCTAGAAGTACAGCAGGGTACAATACCTCCACCGTAATAGCATCCACCGGCCTGGTAGGCACTACACATCTCTTTAACCAAAGAGTAAGAAAACCTGCGAACAAAGCCATGTCGGAGATTGGGACTTCTGCTTGGTAATGGAAGCTCTCAAATGTGGTAAATGCCGGGAAGACATCCTCTTTTACTTCACAAGTATAGTGAGAGGTCGCGTCATTGATGCGTTCATTGATTTCTTCAAGAGTGCTAGCAGCCAAACGGGTCACCTCTGCCTCTTTATCCCCCACATTCCGGAACAGATACTCAGCCCATTGTCCTTGTTTCACGCCGCCGGCTCTTTTTCCGGTAGTTTGTGCACATATCTGGAAATGGCACATCAGTTCCCAGTAAGTGTTATATAGGTCGGGAGCGGTATTTTTCAGATTTTCCAGCTCTCTGCTTCCAGGAACAAACTCCTCATAAGGCAATTCTCCGAAAGATAAACCGGAAATCTCAAACATCTCATGAAGAGAAAAACCTAATTCACCAACTGGGGTGAAAAAGGTGCCGGTGTGAGGATTGTAGAACTCCAACATAGCGAAAAGCCCACTGTAGTTTGGAGTGATTCCATATTGAGTAGCCGTTATTGGAACCCGTAATTCAGAAATTCTTAAAGGTTCTTCTAGCTGTTCCAAGACAAAATTTATCATCCGGGCCCACCAGTCCGACTCACTGGAGTGAACCCATGTGGGAGCTCTGAAATCTTGAGCAGGGAACTCTCCCTGGACCGAGATAAATTTCCTAATGAAAACCGCCGCCAACTTAGCGGACTCTCCGACGGGATGTTCTTTTTTGAATGAGCCCGGCTTCAAAGCCATAAAGTTATTAAAACCAGCAGAATGAGTGCCCCGATAAGTGATGTGCCCAGTAGCGACACCGCCTTGGTCCTGAACAAGTTCCCAATTCATTGACCGTGGGATAGATGCACATTGATAATAAGAGATGGGCCACATCCGCTCTAAATTGGGAAGAAAAAGACGGCGATTGTTTACGACCCTCAACCATTTGTAATTCCCCTCAGACATTCGCTTGGGATCCATGTTGACAGAATCTCCAAAGAGGAAGGATGGCTTCTTTAGAATCTCGCGCCCTGCAGTTTCAAACTTAGCATCCGTAACCAAAGACCTGAGAGTCTCAGGGAAGGCTTGGGTAATAAGCTTCGCTCGTTCTTGGTTTGTGTCTTCAAAAACTGGGTACTCAAAGCGAAAACTAAAGACTGCATTTTTCTCCGGGCTTCCCGCATGACCAAAATAATGCTTGAAAGAAAGGGGCTCGTTGGAATAGCATGCTGCAGATAGGAAAAATCAGTCAATTGAGTGGAAAGGTCTAAATCAAGAATGCAAGGTCAAGACCCGCGTTCGGATCTTCAAACACAGAGTCTCAACCCGCATCCAAATCTCTTTGGAACACAAGGTCAAGACCTGCGTTCGGATCTTTAAACACAGAGTCCCAACCCGCATCCAAATTTCTTTAGAACACAAAGTCAAGACTTGCGTCCAAATCCTCAAACGCAGGGTTTTAACCCACATCCAAGTTTTGGAACGCAAGGCCTGAACCTGCGTTGAAATTTTGTGAACGATGGATTTAACCATACGTTTTCTCAAATGGGATAAACTCTGAGGATCCTCCCTCGAGTTTAATGGTGAGATACAAACCACCGATCAAGGGTCAAAGATGAGAGATTGGTTCAAAACAACCTATGTTGGTTCAATCTTACCGCTAGATGAAGAGATTGGAAGCTGCGGTGCAGCGGTTCGAGCATCACCAGAAGCTTTAGCCGGAGGGGAACCTTGAGCCGGAGCAGCCCTTGGTTTGGAAGTGGTTTTCTTTTTGAGAACCATTTTAATCGCGACGAGGAAGAAGACCGGGGGTGAACTTGTTCTCCCCTTGAAATGGCGGAGAAGATGAACAGGAGCCCTGTTTGGGAAAAGGGGAAAAGTCAAATGACCTTTCGATTTGACCTTAATGGTCTATTTATATACAGCTGTAGCTGTCAGATCAGCGCGGGATTTTAGGCAAAAATCTCACCCGAAGAGAGATTTTCGTAATTTTAAAAAGGGGTTACAACTTCCAAACGCACCCCTTGCATTTAGACAATTTGGACGCACGCTTTAAGCATGCGTTCTGATGACCATCCTCAACCTGGCATGCAATTGCTCTTTTCAGAGTGCACAATATTTCAACCAAGAAGCTATCCTCTTGATTAAGCTGGAGATAAGGTCCTGTAGTTCCTTCCATCTCTAGTAGTAAATTTGGCTTAAGCCAGGGAATGCCGAATCTCCCTGGGGATGATGAGCTTAAATAAGCAAACTCCAAGTCGTCGCTGGCGAATTAAACAAGAACGATGATGCTTCACCCAATCTTCAATGGGGTGCATTCAGTCAACAAAATTTTGGGATCCAAAGTGTTTCGAAAATTCGTCCCAGTCAACCGCGAACTTTCGAAAACTTTGGAGGGGGTTCTGTAGGCTGTCTAAAATTTATAATAAGATAGCTGGTTCCCCATCAAACACTGATGATGAAGGTTACAATATGACGACTTTCAGAAAGTCATTCCAGGTAGATCAATGGAAATTACAATCAGACGATCTTCAAGACAACAACATGGCTGAAATCACATTAGCAACTATCAGAGATGCTGATGAGCAGTGTAATGATTTTAGAAAAGCGGGAAGATCTAGAGGGCCATAAGCAAATCTTCAGCATGCTGAGAAGCTCACGATAAAGATATCTTAGTGAAGATTGTGACCTGCAGTTGATAGAGCGTTATTGGGACATCTCAATTATCACAAACGACCTGAATAGAACCTTTCTGATTGGTCATTGGTGTCATCCATATATAAAGACAAAGGAGATATGCACAGCTCAACGCAGCTCATCAACCGCTGCCGAACGCAGCTCATCGCTGCTCAACGTAGCTCATCAATAGCTAACGAACGCAGCTCATCGCTGCTCAACGCAGCTCATCAACCGCTGCCGAACGCAGCTCATCGCTGCTCAACGCAGCTCATCAACCGCTACCGAACGCAGCTCATCGCTGCTCAACGCAGCTCATCAACAGCTGCCGAACGCAGCTCATCGCTGCTCAACACAGCTCATCAACAGCTGCCGAGCGCAGCTCATCGCTGCTCAACGCAGCTCATCAACCACTACCGAACGCAGCTCATCGCCGCACAACGCAGCTCGTCTGACTTATTCAAACACGATCATAACAACTTTGAAGCTGTTCTCAACCCACGATTTGGGGAATGGTTTACGTGGGTTGTTACACCCGATTAATGGGGTAACTAATCCCCCACTTAGGCGCGGATTATGGGGGCGGTTACACCCCTGATCCCCCTATAAATATCAACAAACTCAACAGAGTTAAGGATCGGATTTTGGATAATCAGATCTTGGGAGGCTTAGATTGGATTTTCTGTGAGAAAGAGAATTAACTCTTTATACAGTCTGGGGAATCAACATCCAAGGAAGAATCCAGACATTACATATTTGGCTAATTAACCGAATCATTTTCGGTTCAAACAACTCTTGTTTTCAGAGTTTGTTACTCGTTCTGAGTTACAATACTCGGCAAGAGTCATCAGCTATAAAAAGTCAGTTGTTCCAGCAAGTTGAAGTATTCAGATCGTCAACGAGAAGCAAATTCAACGCGAGCATTCGAAGGAAGCATCTCATCGCCACCGTGAAGAACCCAGTCTTAAACAAAGGAGAAAATCAAATTTATTTTCTTCTCTTTTGTACCCCGGAATTCAAATTGTAATTGAGAATAGAGAGAGTTGTAATCATTCTTTTTCTAAGCAGTTAGAGAGAATAAAATCAAATACAATTCTTTTATTACCTTCTCGTTACAAATTTTCCGACAAACACTCAAGAATAGCATCCAGACCTTGGTTGAAGCCGGTGTCATAACGATAGAGTGAGCCAGTTGAAAACGGCACAACTCCGACCGGTATAAGAGTATAAACTGCTTCCTGAAACTCCAAAGAGTATACGAGTATAAACTGTTTCTCAATCCTCCGATCGGTATAAGAGGTTAAACTGCTCCCTGATACTCCAATAGGTATATGAGTCTAAACTATTTTCCTTCTTCCACGGGAAGTTCCTGGAGAGTGACACGCGTGGTGTTCTTAAGGATAACCCGATCGTGCATCTAATTCAATGATACACCCAGTTTTGTAAAGAAAGCTGGGGGTGGATAATTCAGGTAACGGGAAGTCCCCGGAAGAATGTTAAATGTAATATTCTTAGGGATAACCCGGTCATTATGAATAAAGTGATAAGCACTAAACTCCTAATGCTTAGAATTTTAATTTATCAATCATTGACGAATTGTCAAAACCCTTTGGTTAAGTCCTTATCACTTAACATCAAGAACCCCCTTTGAATGATTTGAACGAATCAACATTCTTACGGTGATTTGTACTCTCACTCTCCTTTTTCCCATTTGGTCAAACCTTCCTACAGTTAGGACCAAAACCAAAATCCTCTCTCGATTCCTTCAATGAACGAGAGGTCCACAAATCAGAGCGATCAAACCTTCTTACAGTTAGGATCGTCTTAACCCCCCACTTGGTCAAACCTTCCTACAGTTAGGACCACAACCAAAATCCCCTCTCGATTCCTCAAATGAACGAGAGGTCCGCTTTCAAATCGAGTGATCAAACCTTCCTACAGTTAGGGTCATCTCAAACTCTCGCTTGGTCAAACCTTCCTACAGTTAGGACCAAAACCACTATTCACTCTCGATAAACGAGAAATTCATCTTTACCTCGGTAATCAAACCTTTCGACAGTTAGGGTTATCCGAATCTCTTCGATTCTCGGAGTGGAGATCCCACTCTCAGTTTCACCTTTCCGGATTCTGGGGGTGGAGATCCCACCTCGAGTCTCCTTTTCAAACTGGGAATAAAATATAAAATTCTTCCTTCCCACACCAATCCTTTTCCAAGAATTTAGGATTCATCCTAGGTATTTTATCCCGAAACCTAAGCAGGGATAAGTCTGCGCCTAACACGCGCTGCCGGTTTAGTCTTTCTCCACAGAAGGAGACACCAGAGTTCGATTCTGGGGTATTTTATCCTGAAACCTAAGTAAGGATAAGCCTGCGCTTAACACGCGCTGTCGGTTCGTTCTTAACCGTTGAAAAGAACACTTGTCCACATATTCAACATTGTGGCAGGTTGTTATTAATAACACCAAAATCCATGCCTCACACGCATGGGGAATTTCATCCTGAATCCTAAGAAAGGATATGCCGACGCCTAACACGCGTCGCCGGTTTAGTCTTTCGCCGATTGAAAAAGACACTAGGGTCTAAACCTGGGGAATCTTATCCCGAAGCCTAAGAAGGGATAAGCCAACGTCTAATACACGTTGCTGGGTAGCCTATTCCCATAATAATGGCAAAGTCTACATATTCGAAGTTATAGCACAAAGTCTAAGGGAGTTCATTCCTTTAGCACAACGTCACATGCGGAACGGACTAAAACAATCCGCATGTAAGCCCGACTCAAACGGTAGTCGGTAAGAGCATCTCAAACCCGTTGAAGGCTGGGGGTTAGCAAAAAACCCTAAAGTCAACGCCTAACACGCATCACCGGGTAACCTATTCCCGTAACAAATGGTAAAGTCTATGTATTCAACATCATAGCACAAAAGTCTAAAGGAGTTCATTCCTTTAGCACAACGTCACATGCGGAACGGATTTAAACAATCCGCATGTAAGCCCGATTCAAACGGTAATCGGTAAGAGCACGTCAAATCCGTTGAAGGCTGAGGATTTGCTAAAAATCCTAAGTCAACGTCTCATACACGTTGCTGTTTAGTCTTTTCACAGGAGAAAGACGAAGTCTACGTATTCAATATCGTAGTACTAAAAGGGTTAACTCTTTTAGCTTAACGTTACATGCGGAACGGATTTAGACAATCCGCATGCTAGCCCGACTCAAACGGTAGTCGGTAAAGGCTTATCAAATCCGTTGATGGCTGAGAATTTGCCAAAAATTCTATGAATACGAGTCATTGACGCATCAATTTTACAAATTGGTCTCGTGACTCAAGTATCTGCCACGCTCCAATACCTTAAGAGCTTAAACTGTGTATACTCCAGAAGACGTACGAGTATAAACTGTGTCGGACGTCGAATAACGCGTCGCAATGAAGCTCAAACGCTGGACAACGCATTGTAAATGAAGATTCAACGCAGTCAATCGATGATCAGTTCTATGTTGAAGCAACCAACTCGAGCTAAAAAGTTAAGAAATCAGGAATCGACTTCAAGTTCAAAATTTCGACAACGGTCAGACAATAAATGCAGCACCGGAATCCTTACAGACGTTCGACAAAGCACCGAATAGCCTGAAGGAATTGAAGAAATCCAGAACAGAAGCCATTCCAAAGTCCCATTACACCGACTGAAGGTTGGGACAATCACATCCAAAGTATTCCAGACTCTTCTATAAAAGAACGAGACTGAAATACTTTGGAGGGGGTATCTGTAGGCGTATAAAATTGCCTATAGGTCCTTTAGCACAGCTCGACAACGCCGATTCAACAAACGGACCATCGGGCGACGTATCCAAACAAAACTGTTAGCCCACAACGCCGAAGCCAAGCGATATGCGATGAAGCGGACTAACGAGGCTAACGAACCGCACGCAAACAACGGAATGCATCCATTCACATGCGGAATCAAGCCAATGGTTCGAGGAGTCAACGAGTTATTCAAACAAGAACGGACTCGGATGAATCACGATCGAATCAAGATCAGCTTCGGACTCGAACTCAGAAGTGGGTTTACTACCAAATCAAGACCACACAACCGAATCAAAGTCCAGATCAGCCACGAAGCAAATCTCGGACAAAACAACAGAACAACGGACGAAACGAACAACACCCGAGGGACTCGGCCGAAATCGAGCCACCCCAGGGTGGCTCGGTGGCCGAGCCACCCTGAGGTGGCTCGGCCTTGGCCGAGCCACCCATAGGTGGCTAGGCTCAGAACTGTGCACGGGCACAGTTCTGAGTGCTTATAAATAGGCCTTCAAGTTGTTCATTTGAGAGGTTGGATTTTGGAGGAGGCGAAGCCCTGCAGGATTGAAATCTCAGATCTAAACAAGATTCAAACTTTAAGACTTCGAAGACTTGCTCATCCGGATCTGGTGCTCGGCGATCATCAACGCCAAATAAGGCAGGAGTTCGAGAGGACCGAATCCCAGATCTACGTGGTTAAACTCCGGATCAAAGCTTGGTTCTTTGATCCCGAGGTTCGAGCGGTTGTTTCCTTAGTGAAACAATCCCTCCGGCTATTATCTCCCTTGGTGGAATAATACCCGTTATACTGCGTAGATCCGACCGGATCTAGATCTCGCGGTGGTCCACGGATAAACCCCGGCGCAGGCAAACAACCCACGCAAGCGAGTGACCGCAAAACAGGAGCTCGCGATTTGTTCGACAAACAAGGAAACAAAGTTGTAATCTTTCTTTTCTTTTATTTTGATTTTCATTGTAACCGGATTTTATAAAAAGACCGGATCTTTGTAACCGATAAACAGTTATTGAGATGACAATGATATCAATGAAGAAAGATTTGATTTTTCCCGCGAACATTGACATTGGCGCATATTTCTCTTATATCTTGTGCTCATTGTTTATATCGCCTATTGTCATATTGTTTATCATTGCTTATCCTTGCATATAATTTGTTGCATATCATATTTGCTAGGATATTAGTTAAATAAGTTTTAATTTAACATTAATATCGGATTAGATTAGCAATTACCCTATTCCCCCCCCCCCCCCCCGGTACTTTCACTTGTAGTTTTGTTTGTGCACTTTTTTCACTCTTTAATTCTAGGGGATTCTTCGGAAACACCCCAAAGTTCAGGGGTCTTGAGAACTTTTTTATTCCACTAAAGCCCGTAATTATCGGGTTGTCTCCCAAAACCCCTTTGTAACTATCAAATTTTTTCAAGAGACCCTCTTAAACGGCGTTAACGGAGTCCGCACAAATAGAACAATATGAGGTCTATTCGCAATTGGACAAAACTGCAGGGAGCCTATTGGCCAAATATAAACATGATGTTAACGGACCGAAACCGAAATTTTTATCACCTATACTCGCTCTACCCGAACCTCTATCTCCATATTTAAATCCCTTCTGTCCCCCAAAATCTCCTACCCGCCAAAAATCCAGTTCAAATGAACCCTTCAAAGTGTCATCTCCTCCTAAAATCCTGCAAAACCCTGAACCAACTCAAGCAAATCCATGCACAATCCATAACCCAATCCCTCCACCCTCACCATCAACCCCTCTCCTGCAAGATCCTCAACCTCTATTCGAACCTCAACAGACCCATTGATGCCCTCAATGTCTTCACCCAAATCCCAGACCCTGATCTAATCACCCTCACCAGCCTCATCAATTTACACTTGCACTCCAATCAACCCCGAAAAGCCATCTGGGTCTTTGCCGAAATTTTAAAATCCGGCAAAAAACCTGATGGGTTTGCTGCCGTTGGTGCTCTCTCTGCCTCTGGTTTGATTTGTGATCTTAATCTAGGGAAATCTCTTCATGGGTTTGTTTTAAGACATGGATTAGGATTTGAGACTGTTGTAAATAATGCATTGGTTGATACCTACTGTAGAAATGGTAGATTGGAGCTTGCCAAGATTGTTTTTGATGAAATGGATGAAAGAGATCCTGTGTCTTGGAGTAGTTTGTTGCATGGATATGTGATTTATGGAAGTTTGGAGCATGCTTGTGAGTTGTTCGATGAAATGACAAAGAGAGATGTGGTTTGCTGGACTGTGATGATAACGGGTCACGTACAGAGAAAATGCCCGGTTCGTGCTCTAGAGCTATTTAGTGAGATGAAATTAGAGGGTCATCGTCCTACCTTGATCACGATTGTTGGTGTCCTGTCAGCCTGTGCGGATATCGGAGCATTGGATCTTGGGCGTGCCATTCATGGATGCATTGCAAAAATAAATTTAGGGCTGGATGTTACCATCGTGTATAATGCACTTATTGATATGTATTCGAAGAGTGGGGATCTCAAAATGGCCGCTGAGATCTTTAAGAGTACGATGAAGAGGGATGTTTATACTTGGACTACTATGATTTCAGGGTTCGCAGTTCATGGCCAGGGATTGAGAGCTATCAAAGTGTTCAACGATATGCTGGACTCGGGAATAAGACCAAATGAAGTGACGTTTTTGTCTGTCCTTTTGGCTTGTAGCCATTCAGGATTGGTAAATGAAGGTAGAGTTTTGTTCAAGAAAATGAGTGAAATCCATAAATTGAAGCCCAAAGTTGGACATTATGGATGCATGGTCGATCTTTTTGGGCGAGCAGGGCAACTTAAGGAAGCAAAGAAATTGGTAAAAGAGATGAGTAGAAATCCAGATTGTGTTATATGGAGATCATTGCTAAGTGCATCTTTAGTTCACGGTGATATAAAACTGGCTGAGACCGCAGGGAGAGAGATAATCAAGCAAGATCCTAATGATGATGGGGTTTATGTGCTTCTATGGAATATGTATGCTTCTTCGAATCGATGGGAGGAAGCTCGAGAAATGAGGAAGGAGATGACAGAAAGGAAACTTGTCAAGATGCCAGGGTGTAGTTGGATTGAGCTTGATGGTATTGTTCATGAATTTTTGGTCGAAGACAGGATACACTTACTCTGTGAAGATATATACTTGATTTTGGAGGGGATTGCCAAGCACTTGAAGATGGATACAGTTCCTTTCTTTGAGGATGATTGTGTTTTGTTATAGATAATGAAGTATGAAGATGACCCAGAAACCAAAGATGATCTGCAATCCGCAGTTTTGCAACATTTCCAGGTTTTTCTTCCACTATAATTAATTTTTTTTCCCATTCTAATTTTCTGCAAATACTCTCTGTATAATTCGTTTGTAATCATAAGAAACTCAAAATCATTTATGTAATGCTATATATTTTAAAACAGATCTCTCGCCAGGGTGTAGTTGGATTGAGCTTGATGTTATTGCTCATGAATTTTTGGTTGAAGACAGGATAACACTTACTTTGTGAAGATATATACTTGATTTTGGAGGGGATTGCCAAGCACTTGAAGATGGATACAGTTCCTTTCCAGGTTTTTCTTCCACTTTGGTTATTTATTTATTTTCTATTCTAATTTTCTGCAGATATTGGCTGTATAACTCGTTGTAATTATAAGAAACTCAAAATCATTTTGGCAATGCTATATGGTTTATAACAGAACTCTTGCTCTTTATAGTAGTAGTCGTTGTTTATCTTGACACGAACCAATCGAGCACTAGTTTTGAGAAATCTTACAGATTTGACACAGTAGTGTAGTACTTGCCAACAGTCTGTGAACATCTTTAATATCCAAAACCACAAAGCTCTCCACAATTTTGTTTCATCTAAGGAGCTCTGAGGAGTGCAATTGTTCTGAGTAATAAATATAAAGCACAAAAATATTTCAGGACCCGACTTGAAAAACATTCATGTATTGTACGGTAACTATAGAAATCATTCAGAGGTACAGAATCATCGTCTTTTTAGAGCACCCTCTGATTTATTTTTCCCCTCCTTGCACATAGTATCTATGGCATGAGACCTCTAAAGGTATCTTCTCGAAAGCAATTTCTAGCCTAGAGAAATTATAAGGTCCAGCATTCTCTCTCAGGCAATTTAGAAATTCCACCCGAGAGGAGGGAATTCAGGTCTCTGTGGTGGATTAGCTGCAAGTTCTCCTCGAGTTTTCCCTTGTTCCAGCCACAGTTGTCTGCTATCACCATTCTCGTGTTCGTCTATTAGCATCTGATTCAAGCAATCTGCTTTCATGTTGCTTTCACTTATCTGGTGACAGTTGATTACTTCAGCATGTTTCGGTTGTCGTACAGCCTTCTTTCCTCTAACAACCTTCAGGAGAAAATAAATAATTAAAAATCGATACAGATGTCATCCATCAAAAAACACAATTGAGAAAATAATTTGGACTTCTGTTTCGGGGAAATTGCAACAAACTAACAACCCTCTTCATCTATACTGGTTTTTAAGTAACTCCCTCATCTAAAAAGTTCAACTAAAAGCCCCCTCTGTTTGTAACCACTAATGAAATAGTCAAATATGTACTTCAGCCTTTTTTTTTGTTCAAATTTCTGCATAGACGTTTGCACTTGAATTGACGTCTAAACTTCAAAATTCACATATTTAGGTAGTTAAGGGAAGAAAATATAGAAGAAAAGTCAGTCTCAAAAGAACTAATATTTTATTATAAAACCTAGAATTCTGCATGTAGATTCCATATGGAGATCTGAAGGAACAAACTCCTCAACTAAAGGGTTTCATTACTGATCATAGTTGAGGGTTTTCATCTGTCGAACCTTTTAAATGAGGGAGTTTCTAGTATTTTACCTATAATTTATACTCTTCTCACTTTCATATTAGGAATTTCAGTAGTCAAAAACCACCATTACAAGTTACATATCACAGAAAGGTATTAAACTACTGGTGTATTTCATATCCTTTGAAACTCACATAATTGTCAGATACCAAACTTCTGTAAATAATGAAGTAGTCGCCCGCCTGAAGGCCATGTGCTTTTACAAATTCACCTGAACGAGGGAAACATACATACTTTACAAAACAAGATATGATGTTTTATAAATCAAATACACAAAAGGATGAGTACCTGTAGACTCCATAATATACATTCGGCTTTTATTATTGGGCCAGAACCTAAAAATAAAATAAACTTAAGAAAATTTTCACCAACTATTCAAGATCAACATGGATAAATTTTCACAACTATTCAATACATTTTTGTGCTGCCATTTACTAGTATCTATATGGACAGTCCACAAGATTAAGCATTATAGATTTACTTCTCGAGTTAAGTGCTCAATTACAAAAGGTAATACCTGTACTTGAATTTCCATGTTACTGGAAGTGCAAGATCATCCACCTCCAATATGATTCCGTCCCTTTCGGTTAATGGAGGAAGATTCGCCTCTGCCTCCTTCTGCAGATTAAAAACAAAGTTAAACCAACCTGTAAATCCAATCATGGTTCCTATGTTTTGGCTTGAGTATAAATTTTAGAAAATAAATAATAATTCTATAGTTTGAATTTGAAATAAATTGCTTACAACCAAAAGACAGAAAATGGGAGTGAAAACAATTACTTAATACCTTAGGCAGCACTATTCTACCAACAGTTCCAACATCACTATTTGACAACTCTTTTCGCATGATCAATTTTAGCTCTGTATCCTCCAGATCCTGCCAGGTTCACATAAAAGAAAAAGAGCTAATATTAAGAAATGTTTATGTAAATATTATTAAGCTGCATTTACATCGTTAAAGAGGGCAACCAGTATTTGTACTCTGTTTGGGCGGAAATCTGAACTAGCTTTGACTAATATACATTCATGAATTGTAGATAAATCTAACTTTATCATAGATATAATTTCTGAAAACTAACGGATTTATCAAATTTGTCATTCATCATGAACTGGTTTGTACATACGTCATCGAATTCTTCCATGGGAGGATGGATCGTATGTTGCCTTAAAGTCTGACGTATCCCCAATGAACTGTTCTCGCTTGATTGAATTGATCTGGACCGCATATTGCATATGTGTCCCTAGCAAAAAAATAGTCTTTAAGAAGCTAGAAGATTTCTATTACATGATTAGATAGTTTGAAAGTTCTCTTTTAATATGTTCACCTCATGATTCTTGGACTCTCCAATGTCTGAATGTTCATTTTCTTTGAAATTTGCTGACAAACAACTTGACGGCATTAGTGTTGGTTGTGAAGTAGCTGGTAATGCCATGGAGTTGCATGGCAAAGCTGCATAGGAACAAAACTTTAACATACTACTTAGAGCTTCATTTCATATCGCTCAAACAAAGAGGTAAATTGCAGACAACCCCCCCTCATCTATACCTTCAGTAACACTTATCACCTGTATTCATTTATTAGCATCAATCACCCTTCAATTAGGGGTTTCATAATGATAAATTGCAAATAACCCCTCTCTCATGGATTGAGGAATACAAAATGTTAATGAATATATTTGATGGTTTTGTACAAAGAACATTACATGAGCTTTTGGAGCATACTAGTCGCTAGATCTAGTATCGGGAAATAAACACTACTAAGAGAGCGTTAGCCCAAAAGACTGATATTGGTGACATTGTGCATAATATCTCTAAAACAATTATAGAAAATGTTTAGATTATACCTGATGCAGAGTAGAAGTTGTTGTTCATAATAGGAGGGAAACTTTCCACTTGCGAAAGAAAGGAGTAAGAATTTGGAGGGTTGATGTTTGGAAAGTCGACAAGTGTCTTCATGTTTGATACAGAATTTGGAACGCTATTGTTTTCATATGGCAAGCCGTTTCCAAGAAAACCACTTCCTGCATGATAACGAACAAAAGAAATAAGTAATAAATAAATAAACAAACAAGATAGTACTAACTACTATAATTAAAGGGTAAAACAAGATGGTGCAAGTTTTGAATGTATTGATTCATGACATTCTTATGAAGAAAGGGAGAAAGGAGAAAATATATAATATCATGAATATCCTTTCATCCTTTTTTTTAAAATATTTTTTCTTCATCGATGGACTTCATTAATCTTTCCTTCTGCGATAAGGCATGTATCTTTGAGACTTTGTTATCCAGAACTAAATTTAATTCACTGCTGGATAGCTGAGCTTCAATATCCACTTCTTCTCCTTCAATAGTAAAATTAAAACTTATATGCAAATTACATATATAAAATTCACCTATTCATTAACATATCCAACAATTAGTGCACAAAGCTAGCATGATACCACATAATTCATCAGCCGATAGGAGGTTCATCTTCTTTACAAAAAATGTATTTATATTCTTAAAATATATATATACATTAGTAAAAACAATGGCCTATATGTACATTCTGATACATTATGTACATTCTAATGCATTACTTGCAAATACACTCCAAGTCATAGCACAAGAAATTTACTCAATTGATCAAAATCTAATGCTTAAACAAAGGATGCAAAAATTCTATACCAACCACTTGAATGCTTACCTAATTGAGCATTGTCTCCATGAAACCCTAACCCATTAAGCCCAACAGGTGCTTGATCGAATTCCAACCCTCGGTACCGTAGCGAATTCGAACCTCCTCTTGACAAAATTGGCATTGAATTTTCACCCCCAAAGCAAATCCCACCACTTCTACTACTCTTTCCACCCTCACCCCCCTCCATTGAGCTTAATCGAAGATCTGTACTTGGTGATTTCACCTTCTTACCCTTCTCACTATCCAACAACCTATGGAAATTCATACTTCAAAAATTAGAACACACAAAAAAACCCTAATTTGAATTCAATGACACGCGATAGGAGTGAATTAAATCTAGAGACTGTATTTGGTATTTATAGGCGAAAACTTACGTGGCAACGAAGTTGCGAAGAATACGGTAAAAGTAAACCCTAGGGATTTTTTAGGGAAGTAATTTGATGAAGAGGATTGGATTGAACCTAGACATGCACATTACATGCATATATGGCTAAGAAATCTTTGTCTTGAGGTGGAAGTACTGTAAAGATATAGTGAAGATTTGGTGAAGGTCTAATGACTTGAATCAATAATCACAATAAAAATATCAAAAGCAGAAAAAAAAATTTTAAAATAATTTTGGTTGTGGAGAATGAAGTTTGAATCAAAGACAGAGGCAAGTAAGAAGAAGGAAAGACGCTGGTTTTCAAGAGGTTTATAAGGAAATGGACAGGGGATGATAGTCTGAAATAGAACTTTACATTAGAAGTGGGGCCCGCCAAGGTTGTATTCGTTGATTGCTTATCTTGCATAATTAAGCTGTTTGGTGTTATGGACTTGTAGTAGATCACTTTATAGGGGTCCGCCGTGATGCAATTTTTTTTTTTTTAATTTTAAGGATGTTATTTGCAATTTTTAGATTGGATCCTCTCCACTATTAAAAAGTAGTGACAATTGCTATATTAAAATTGTTTATTTATTTACTTGGTGGGTGTGGTTTATTTTTAATAGGGGTGAGCACGGTTCGGTTCAAACCGAAAAAACCCACCGAACCGACCCGAACCGACCCGAACCGACCCGAAAAAAGCGGTTTTATGAGTAAGGCGGTTCGGGTCGGGTTGATAAATTTTCAAACCGACCCGACCCAAACCAACCGATGAACCGAATATATTCCCCTGTCTCAAACCCTACCCGTTTACCCGTACCCAACCCTTAAGACTCAAGTTGCCCTAACCTTCACAAAGACCAAAGTCAAAGCTTGCTGCACAAAGACAAAGCAAATCTTTTACTAAAAAATTACAACGTCAGAGTCTAGTATTTAATCCAAAAGGACAAGTTACTTCACTTAAAAACAGTAGACATACATGAGCAAGAATAATAAATTGAAGTTAAAAAATAGATACATGCTAGCATCGGGTAATAAGAATATATAAAAGATAAATTGAAGTGAAGTTATACTTGATGAAGTTAGAACCGAGCAAACCGAACCGAACCGCACCGAACCGATTTGCAATGGTTCGGTTCGGTTTTGAATTGTAGGTGGTTCGGTTCGGTTGTTTAAATTTTGATTAAAACCGATCCGAACCGAACCGTGCTCACCCCTAATTTTTAAGCATAAATTATGAAAGTAAAGCAATTCATGTGGTATGTTCATTATTAGATATAGAATGAATCATAATCATCCATTACGAATGCAGTTGTCTTTTCATTTTAAATTTTTTATGGTGAAGAAGATCTAATTCCTATTTCTTTGAGGGGGAGGGCTATCTGCAATTTTTAGTTAAGTTTGAGATTTCCAGGAGTTGGAGCAAATATTCATTTTGTTTGTGTTAGCCATGATTGTATAGTTGGCACTTTTCTATGGGAAGGTAAAGCTATTCGGTGTTAATGAATTTGTAGGGGATTGCTTTATTGGGGAATGAAAGCGTTTCCTGCTGATTCGCGGGTTATTTAATGAGAGAAAATTGGTTGGACCAAGCTGTACTGTTACACGTGCCGCTTTCTAAGTGGAGGATGATGGGTTGCTGTGTTTAGAGGTCCTTAACGGATTCGGGTTTGAATTAAGCGGGTAGCAGAAGATTAAGCCGCTTTTTAATCATAACCATTGAAATAATGACGTTGTTAATTAAGAGGAAGAGTTTTCTTCTCGTTCTTGCTCCCTCTTAAATCTTTTTACCCCTCCAAAGTTTTTCTTAATAAGTTCTTCTTGGTTGTATCATTAGTGAACAAGGAGAAATTATTTTCTTGCCTTTTCGTCTCTTTCTTCTTCCTCTCTTTGCATTGAGAAGAGGAGGGAGAAAGAGAGGAAGAGGAGGGGCAAATTTTGGATGGGAGGAAGGTATGCACTAATTCTGATTTTATCCAACTTTAGAAATTTAGATGTTATTAAGCACATTTTTCCTTACTTCTCTTAAGGATCAATACAACTAATTTGATTAGTCAGAATAAACTTCATCTCAGGCTTCATAATTGTATCCAATTTCTTGGGCGATGTAAAGGACCTAGCTTAATTAAATTTTTAATGCAGCAAAGTTTTTCCATTTATCTAATTGTTCGTGTGCTTTATAGCTTTAAACCGATAGCTTGTTATGTTTTTTATTGCGTTATTTCTTTTACTCAATGTTTTCTTATTGAAGTTTTTCCTTTTGAAATAATCTGAACTAAGAGCAGACAGCTACCAATATTAATGATTCCATCAAAGATATTGAAATGAATAGGATACAAAATACACAAGTTATATACATTGTTTGGTTCATCACTTAGCCCCAAAGACAAGCAACAAGTAAAGAAGCAAATGTAGATTATAAATCTTCCATATAATCTCTTCTCCTTTCCTATGCTGAAGCACCTAGTAGAAGTCAGTCAAAAATTTTCTTTCAACTAGGCCACAAACTTTGGACGATATTAAAGAAAAAACAACTTTGGACAATATTTAGATAACTCTGATAACTTTCACATTAGAAAATCCACCTAAAATTATGGGTTATCAGAAAATCCCCTTTAACTTTAAGATTTTATTAGAAAAACTCCTAATAGCGTTAACCGCATTTTCACGCAGTGGAATATTTTTGCTAATGAAAGTTGCATTCAATGCTATTAGAAGATTTTCTAACAAAATCTTAAGGTTTAAGAGGATTTTCTTATAACCCGTAACTTAAGGGGAGTTTTTTGATATGATGAAGGTTACGGAGGTTACCTAATAATCATCAAAAGCTTTTGTGCCCGTGTGTATCAGTGTGTGCGGTGGTGCTTACAATTGATTCACATAGTCAAATGTTTGTCTAATAAAAAGGCTAATTCGCACTTAAATACCTTATGATCAGATTTCCCCCTTGTTATTATGCTCACAAACTAATTTGACAACCCTTAGATCCTATTTTGAAATATAGTTTGTGTAAGTTTAAAATATAATTAAGATATGTTTGATACTAAATTCAACAAATATTAATGTATAAAAAAATTTCATAATTGCATTACATATGATATTAAAGTGTGACTTTTAGAAACTTCAAGGTGTACAAGTGCTCCCCGAAACAAGAGAAGATACGGAAGTGCAAATTAGGGAAGATATAAGGCATTTAATTGCTAATTAGCCAAATAAGAACCCAAAAGGTTAGTTACGAAAGGTTCAAGGACTCTAGACCAAGAACCACCATCATTTAAAACGACAAAGTCAAATATTAATTAACAACGTTTAATAGATTTATTTTCAAACCATATGGTCATTGACGAGGCCCACATCATCGTAACATCACGTGTAACACGCGTAAGTTGCGTCGTTAGAATCATTACACATGTAGAAAATGTTTTCATGCCCAATTTATAGTAACTTCTTATGATTAGGACCCCGCATGAGCTTTGGTTCCGTCCCTTTCTAATGAAAATTTCTTCACCAACACCCTTCCAGGAATCTCTCAGTCCTTGTGTTCGATTTATTTGCAAAATTTATATTCACACCCCCCAACACACACCCTCCCTCTTAAATTATCGATATTTACAAATTTACCCTTCAAAGTTAAATATTGCTAATTACTTTACTTCTTCCATATTGAGCTAGTATATCCGCAAAGTTTATGTTTTTTGTTTCGAACCGCGCAAAGGGGGAAAAAAATCAGCCAAAACAAAAAAGTATGCGTGTGTTGAAAATATTCCTCAACATAACTTTTTGGCAATTTAAACTTGATGTGCTGGAATTGACGTGGTTTATTTGGGATTTGCAAATATGGATGACTTGGGCGCATATATGTAAAAACCCTTATTTATTTATTTATTTATTTGTTTTGAGAGGGAGTTGAAGTTTAGTTGTCTTGAAAATGGTAGCCACCACAGATTCATACCAAAAAGGAAAAAGGCAAAACATGGAGAGATTCATGTGGCCAACACGCCATGACATCCACTAGAACGACAGAGATGTTTTTTATTTTAAATTTCAAACAATTTCATGGAGAAAAAGTTTTTATTTGTATATCCTTCCAAATGTAACTTTTTAGAGATTTGAAAATTTTCTATTATAGACCTCTTGGAGTTATAATTTGTGCATTCATATTCTTGAAACTAGAAAACATCCTGTGTATATTCTATCAGAACATCCATACACCCTACAAAATATTTGATCTATACTGTTTACGAGTGGGTGCGGGGTCAATTTGGGGGAGTTCTTATACTATATTGCAAACCGTGTATCATTTACTTTAAGAATATCAATCAGGAAATCTCTCCAATACTTGCAAAAATTAACAGAAACATCTTCAAACTTAAGAAAAGAAATCAGCTTAAATGCTATCACTCTTGAATCAATGGCAATATTCTCAATCTCAGAAAACTCAAACTTCAAAATCAAAAATTTTTAGTAAGCCATCCGCTCTATAATACTATACACAATTCGGCTGACGATAGACGTGCAAGAGTCGAACTACGCCATGAGAAAAATATTGTTTGTTGGGGGGGTATCTGCAAAGGATCCAAAAAAAAAACACCTCTTTCCCTTTCCAAGTTCCAAAATTACTGGAATCACAAGAAAAAAAATATTATTTAATAGAATCAACGGCGGTGCGTGAGCATATTCGGTAGAATATGCCCCAGGATAACTGGCGCTTATCCTACGCTACCACAAATCCTATTCCAATTCTAATTCCAATTCCGATTCCCATATATTTTAGGAAGCGGGCACGCGACTCCAAAACCCTAAAAGAAAATCGCAACATTTAATTTAATAGCATTAATTCTTCAATTTATAAAGGGACTCCCGCAAGGAGGGAAATTGTCATCAAGCTCGCTTCTTTCTTCGCCATTGAAGGTGAGTTGTATATCCGTGAAGTAGGATCTTCTACTTTTTTTTCCTTATTTAATTTTTGGATTTTTTGGGTAGTTTTAGTGCTTTTGCTTTCAATTTCAATATTTCTGGATAAAATTAGAGAGTTTTACTTAACACAAAAAGAAATTAGGGAAATTTTTTCATCAAGCTCACTCCTTAATCGCCATTGCAGGTTATTTCGTTCACATTGAAATTAGAAATATTTTTGCGCGAGGGATTTAGGGAATTACCGTGTCAAAATGGGATTTTGTGTTCAATTTCCGTTTGCATTAAATTCTTTTAGGGCTTTTGCTTTCAAGTTTTCGTATTTTTGGGTAAAACTTGAGAATTTTATCAAGATATTTTTTGTCATGTTATACCCTCATTTCTTTCTTAAATTTTTATTTATAATAATTTAAAAGAAGGGAAACTTTCATCAAACTGGAGCTGTTTCCTGGCCATTAAGGGCTTCTCTTTGTGCGATTATTGAGTTTGTGAATTACATGTCTAAAAGAGTTTTCGCGCTCGATTTCCTTTTTGTATTAGGATATTTAGCTCCTTTGCTTTCAAGTTTCTTTGTTTTTGGGGCAAAATTAGTGAATTTTATTTGAAAGCGCCATCAATCCACCGTCGCGTTGACGCAATTTAATGGTCAGAAAAGGATAGCTTGTATGAAGAGGGCAATTTAGACTTTATTGGTTTGTTATTACTATTAAATTCAATTTTCTCTAATTATTTTTTTTTACAGAATCGAAGTCAATTAGAGAAGAAGAAGGGGATTGAGTCTCCTATGCTCTTGGGCTGCTGTCAGTCTCCTTTGACAGCCGGCCCCCTTTCTTCCCATTTACTTGGTATGCTTGAAGTTACTATTTTGCCCCAGTTGATTGAATTGAATTTGTCCATATACATAGCTTAACTTTCATTCTCTTTTTATTATATATAGGCACATAATTCTCTAGGAATACAGACATTCTGCAATGGCTTCCTTTTCAAGCAATCTCCACCGTCCGCTCTCTGCTATGGCCGCCGTTGCAGTGGCTGCAGCATCAACAGACATCCCCGACCGATTTCAAATTCCTAAGGTCTCTGAATCCATTTCCATATCAAAACCCGAGACCTCAGAGCCGCCAATTTCCCGAGTTTCAATCTCTAACCTATCTTTCATGAAGAATCTCAGTAACCCGCTTCCAATTTCTCACAAACCTGATTCAGTGTTCAGCTCTCCACCTGCCCTTCTCTCCCTTTACCAATATGCTAAGCTTGGAAAACCATCAAAGGATCAAGAATTTAGAGCAAAACCCTCGAATGCTGATGTTAGCTATCGTTGGCATCTTCCCGACCCAAATGCGGATAACGGGATGGGGAAATGCTCGTTAGCGAAATCTCAAACGGTGGTTGTTTTGCTTGGTTGGTTGGGGGCTAAGCAAAGGCATTTGAGGAGGTATGCTGAGTGGTATACGTCTAGAGGCTTCCATGTTGTGACATTTACTTTGCCGATGGCGGATGTTGTTAAGTTTAGGGTCGGAGGGAAGGTGGAGGAGAGCATTGAATTGCTCGCAAATCATTTGGCTGGTTGGGTAGCGGAGGAGAGTGGGAAGAAATTGGTTTTCCATACTTTCAGTAATACAGGGTGGCTAACGTAAGATAATAACTCGTTGTTCTGATTTTGGGGATAAAGATTTTGTGTTTGGTGTTGTGAGCTTATGGTGTTATTTGCGTTGTAGGTATGGGGTTTTGCTTGAGAAGTTCAGGAATCAGGACCCTTTGGTGATGGGGAAAATCAAGGGATGTATTGTGGACTCTGCCCCTGTTGCTTCTCCTGATCCTCAGGTAAGAATGCATTTGCTTGCAGAAGTCTGTTTATTTTTATGGTTTGCTTGTAAATATAAACTGAACTCGTACGTCAGCAATTGCATTTATGCACCATCTTCCATTGGTTAGTATGGCCATCAGCGATTTCTTCATAGATATTTTTCACTATGGAAAAATGGTGATTTCTACAAGCATCTTTCAGTTTATGTTGGAAGTACTATTCGTTATAGTTAGAACTCATCCCTCCATATTTCAGGTCTGGGCTTCAGGTTTCTCTGCTGCATTTTTAAAGAAGCAGAGTGTGGCAACTAGAGGGATGCTGAGCTCCAATAGTTCAGAGATGGGCGCATTGCTTGCAACTAAGCCAAGTGAGGAGCCAAAACCGGCAGTTGCAGAAGTTGCATTGTTGGCAGTTTTGGTGAAGTTCTTTGAGGTGGTTCTGAACCTTCCTTCTATCAACAGGTAATGACAACTTCATTTTTGATAATTTCCCATAGATAAATTGGTCATTTTGAGTTATACTGTTTATTTTTATCGCTTATTCCATGTCTATAGTTTGTTCTCTTATAGCTAGTTTAGGTGTAGAATTCAAAGACTGTCAAATTTTGAACTACTAAATTTTAAGCATATACTTATCTGCGAATTCACCAATTTTTAGTCCATGTAGAGTTAAATTCAAGATACATTATACAAGGACTCGTGTCGCTCGTTAGTTGATTCCAGTGTTGGCAATTTTATTCTTTAGGAACTATATGCAGCTTATATCTACTTAGTTTGTTGCTTATACAGTTATACTTCATGCACGCAAATAAATACATTAGTTGAGTGTGTAAAGTAGTAGTAGAAATTAAGCAGTTTCAAGATTGGCATGGTTAAGCTTTGTTATTCTTATGGTATCTAGAAATAAAGCCATATCGATCAACAAAATATTTTTGAGCTTGGGCACCTCTTAAGTCTTGATGTTTTGTTATCCTGATGTAAGTTTTAAATATACAGCGTGCAAAATTTCCTTTGGTCCGCAATTCTGAAAACTTAACTCTTCATTCTTAACAGGAGGCTCCATGATGTATTTGCTCTATTATCATCAGAGCAACCCAAATGTCCACAGCTGTACATCTACAGTTCTGCTGATAGAGTTATACCAGCAAAATCGGTGGAATCTTTCATAGAGAGTCAACGGAGCGCCGGACATGAGGTTAGGGCTTGCGACTTTCTAAATTCACCTCATGTTGATCATTTCCGAAGCCATCCGGGCCTTTATACTTCTCAGCTCACAAATTTCCTGGAGGATTATGTACTTATTTGTTGCAAAGATTCATAGAACAACTCCTTGAATACATGTACATTTTTTCAAATTAGTCTCCATTTTTCCCCTGGCTGTAAATTTGCTGGGGAGATAGTGTAAAGAGTTCATACATGCATAAAGGAATAAAAGAGAATTATACCAATTTGCCATTCTATTGTCTTTTTCATTAATTTGTGGGCTGTTATACCTTGACAAGGTATCTTATGGGTGGCACTACAGGCACACCTCCAGTCACACCTTGGGGCACACCCCCTCTCTCAGCTACAGTGCACGGAACCCACTTTAGATTTTTTAAAAAATCCAGAGTGGGCCTTGTGTACTGTAGCTGAGAGAGGGGGTGTGCCCCAAGGTGTGGTTGGGGGTGTGTCTGTAGTGTTTTCCGTATCTTATTACTCACCTTTCATTGTATTTGGTATACCACGACTGTAAATGCAGCAAATGTTGAGGTACAAAAGCTTAGTTGTTTATTTGTTGTAGGAAATTTATTTTCCAGTGCAAATCAAATTTTGTATCTCTTATTTTAATATAATTTATATTTTATTAGTTGTGCCCCCTATCTTGATGTTGAAGCATACTTTTCTAAGTATTTGATGCAAGGAATTTGTTGCTGTTGCTTTTGCTTTAAAATGTAAACCCCATTTCCATTTTTTATTATAATGTTACTGATTAAACATCACCGAAACATCCAGACACTCAAGAAGAAAAAGGAAAAAACAAACATCATTGGAATTAGGAATTTTTCTGCAGCATTTGGCGTTGCATTTTTATCTCTTGTCAACCAAGCATGAGCTAGATTGTCAGAGTAATCTCTCAAACTGATCATGCTTGAAGAATTATACATAAAAACCATGGCATAACTTTCCGAGTTTCAATGATATTAGGCCCCTGGTTTGCTTCAAATTGATGACAAATAATAATTAGCTGGCTGCTTATGGTCTAACTCTGCAGTAGGTTCGTAGTTTGAATGTAAAACATTGGCAAACATCACTTGAACTTCACTTAAAAAAAAAAAAGGAAAAAAGAAAAAAAGGGTAAATTGTTCTCGTTACATTTGTGATCCCATCATGCAATATGGACCTACTTTTTATGTAACTTAAAGCATTTAGGGACTTCCTTGTCCGTCCTTATTTTGCCAATATTATGTAACTTATGTTGATATTGGGCAGCATGCTTCTTGAGTCACTAAATTCATCAGGCTGAGTAGTTATCAGCTGACTGCACTTGATCATGTTTCTTGATGATCAGAAGCTACATATATGTTTCCTAAAACCTACTCAATTTTATTTTGTATAAGATACAGATGCTCACGGCATGTACACGATCTTGTTTCGTCTTTACGATAATTCTCTACCCTTTCCTAAATCCCATATGCCTACTTTCTGTTGAGAACATTCTCGGTTTGACACAATAGCAGACAACTTTTCATAAGGTTATGACAACTCGAAACCCAGTGATGCGTTCAGAGGAATATACAGTGGTTCTCTGAATCAGCATTACAAGCTTCAGAGTGACCTTCAGCTCCTTTACAACAAAGGAACTTCAAAGCCTGTATGCTAGATAGAAGTCAATTTATAACGTCGACATGACCTCTTTTGATGTTTTCTAGCAATATCAGCAGCATGTCACGTTTCAGTGTGGGAAAATGATCTCAGACATCCAAAGGTAGGTGTGCGACACCTGCACAATTGAATGTATTATACTTCTTGCTCCTCTATTAACATACCAAATCATCTAAAGTAATGGTGTTGCCTTTCTCACAATGTCTGGTGCTTTCATAGAAAAGCCCTCGTTGTTGCCCACCACTTCCATCATTTACTGCAGCATTTCGGGACTCTTGGCGGCAGGAGTTACCATGTACATCTCCTCGATAGAGGGGTTTGTCGTCCTTGTTTGCTGCTCCTACGTCTGAAATGAATTGAATGAGTGAGTGTTTCAGAAAACTTAGAGATGTAGACACTTCTGATCACCTAACTGTATGATCATCTTTCTGTTGCGCGCCTTTCCGGAAGCGTGCTCGCACAACGAACGAGTCTGTGAGCACAGAAGAAAACTAACAAACCCAATTCGGGTATAATCCAACAAATAATAACAAGCAAATCACAAACACAGATATTTTACGTGGTTCGGCAATTTCCTACGTCCACGGGAGTGGCACAATTAATTTCTTATTAATCACAAGAAATTACAAACAATAGAGAAGATCCCAAATATTGAGATCTCTCAAATCAACTACAGTGTTTAAATATAAACACTGCTCAAATTTCTCTCTCTCTCTCAATTAATAACTCCCTCTTCATTAATTCCCAAACTCCCCTCTTAAATTCCTAAGAGCTGGTACAAATGGAGCTCAAATCACAGAGGAAGCCGCTAAGAGAAAGAGAAGCTCCGTTGCTCGCTCTACTATGCTCGAGAACGAGTGTTTCCCTTTTATAGGGAAACCCTATGACAAGCCTCTCCTCCAGGTGGAGCCAGCTGGTTCACAGTCACGCCGCGTGAGCACCTCGAGCCCTGCGCACACAACAGGCCACGCCGTTGTAGACGGTAAAAATTACCACGGCGGACTAACGAACAAATTCGCCCACAAGTCAAGACCATCCACTTAGATGAAGAATGGAGTGTAGCCATGAAACGGGCTCGATGGCACACCTGGGCCCTCACGCGCCAAGTCACATGGGCTCACTAGTAGAGTGAATCCGCCATCATGAGCCAAATCCGCTCGCAGGGGTCCAAATCCGCTCTCATGAGCCAAATCCGCTCGCAGGGGCCAAATCCGCCCTCATGAGCTAAATCCGCTCGCAGGGGTCAAATCCGCCCTCATATACCAAACCCGCTCGCAGAGGGCCAAGTCCACCTACGTGAGTCGAGAGCCGGGTTTCCAGGGACAAGCCTCCCCTACTTCCCGCGATGCGAGGGGAGAGCACAGTGCTCCAGACTCATCAGACGGCCGTCCGCAATTCAAGCGAACAAGACAGGCGCCGGACCGGCCTGCATACTTATAAATGCGGGTCACCTCACCCCTCAGAATCGAGAGCCGGAGCCGTCGGCATACAACAAGCTGCCCAAACCCACTCGGGTACGAAACATCCATTCTCCCGCTCCTATTGAGGCATAGGGAGAGGGCACAGTGTCCCAGGACCGTCAAGCGGTCGCCCGATGGCTCAGGATGTAAGTGAGCGGACAGACATCAGAGTAGCCTGCACCCTCATAAATGCGGCTTACCTCACTCGTCCAAACCGAGGGCAAGAGCCGCCGGCGCTCGATGAGCTGGCCGGATCCACTCAAGTATCTGGTTGCCACTGTCACCGATACGAGGAGGGGCTTTCCCACTCCTGCGCGACGTGACACAACATGCGGCTCCTCGAATGACCGCTTGCGGCACAGAGGAACAGCAGGATGTCTCTGAACAATGTATGGTCACATCCCATAATTCCAGGAACAGCTAAACTGTCTCTCTCCCATTTAAAGGCTTCTTTCAGCAACCTTAGGGAGGATCGATCGATTGATCAATCAAAAGAAAGAAGGGGCTTCTTGCATATCCTTGCATTGCAGCGCCATCTCCTAGCTCCGAGCCCCGATCGCCGGCGAGCCATGTGACGCCCCTGGGTTCACACAAGGCTGCAGTCCAAGGTGAAATCAAGAATGTCAAACCTGCCTTGCACTACACCGTGTAATAACATGTTTCACCATCACAATTAACATCCATCTAGTAGAAACAACAACAGGTGTAGGTACAAAAGCAAGTTAAAGACAATGTAAGGAATAACTGATAAAATGATAGAATATCAATTTAACACATCTCATCAACCAAATAAGCTGGAATACATAAACCAGTCTGGAATGAATAATATCAATCTGGAGATCTCAACATGTCTCAAAATACTAAATGTCTGATACAGGAAAATAAGGCACACAGCCTTTACAACTCTAGAACATAAACCTCTCTAGTCTAAAAATGTCTCAAGTGGAGTATGAAAATAAAATACATTTAATAAGAGGATGACAGATACTAATAAGGGTCGTCCTCAACCTGCGACTCTCCGGGCTCTGGCTCGGTACCTGAAAGGGGGAGGGACAACGAGCGTCAAAGCGCTAGCGAGCAACATCACAACCAACCCCAAGGGATATGGCTCGTTGTATATGAAAATACAGTTAATATAATAAAATATAAAGTAATTACACAAACATTAATGGGTTTTAGTACTTAGGGAAATACAACACGAGCATAGGTACGTCGAGCGAAATAATCCAAACAAGGAAACCCTCATGTATATACCTTGTATCTCAAATTGTAGATCCCTAAATACAAAACCCTAGATTTGGTCACAATAAAGATAAAGAAAAAGAAAAACATACCCATCTCTACCGATAACATGGAAATAAAGCGAAGCTACAGTAGGCGTCATGTTCAACCTAGGTAGCTATCGCGCCTCTGCCAAATACAATATGTCGTGTATCCAACTTTATTGAATAACGTGCTTAAGGTTTAGCAAAAGTCTAATACAGGTTCGAAATGGATTATAATCCAACACGAGGACTTTAATGGATTATAGTCCAACACGAGGACTTAACATGAATTATAGTCCAACACGAGGACTGTGTTTATGAGCCATGAATTACTAGAAGTAAAGGTATACATGTTCTACTCTTGTACATGCCTCGCTGTACGGATTTAAGCTTGTGTTAGAAAAATCATTCTCATGTGTGCAGGTGAAGTCATAATCACTGTACAAATATATACTTACTTGCACCCAACATGTGAATTAAACAGAAGCACGAACGAAACAGAAAGAAAGTACTACGATGAGTCGACTCGTGCTCAAATATGAGTCGACTCAACAAAACACATTTGATATCAGAAAAAGACTTTGTGAGTCGACTCATGACAGTCATGGGTCGACTCACGGCTTATGGGTCGATTCGTATACTGACGAGTCGACCCAGTAGAAACAAAAGGCAACGCAACCAGACTTAGTGAGTCGACTCATGACAGTCATGGGTCGACTCAACCTGATGAGTCGACCCGTGATGAGTCGTGAGTCGACTTACGGGCTGAAATCTGCATATAGCACATGTTAAATTTACCAACTCAATTCATCCTTCTATTTCACTGATCTACATTTTTATAGCTATCAATTCTAGACTATGATACAGAGATAAAAACATATTTATCATGAGAAATAATTTTCTTGTAGGTTAAATCCCACATTTAACTCCTATACATGAAAACAAGCATGTAATCAATATAACACTTATATTTTTATTCTTTAAATAAAATTCCAGATCTGGGTTTTTTATCAAGACTTGTTGGTAGTGATTTAAAATTCGAAATACATGATTTCTAGCATAAACCCTAACTAGAATATTGATTTATACTTGAAAATAAGTCTTGGGCTCAATAACACTCATGGAAAACAATTGTAAACTATTAAAAACGTGGGAGAGGGGTTTGGCGAGATGTTACTCGCCTTAGAAGTGATGAAGAACAGATCCCTTCGCTGAAATCCTCACAAAGCCGCCGAAAAGCCTTCGAAACGTCCCAAAATCTCCAAGAACACCTAGGGTTTTAGAGAGGAGAGAGGGGGACTAGGGTTTCTGGGGAAAACTAATGAAAATGAAGTGATTTCGGGTAGGGGAGTATATATACAAGTGGATAAAACCCGACCCGAAACCCAACAAACCCGAATTGAGAAAACTGGAAAACCCTCGATGAGTCGACTCATCACAGTCATGGGTCGACTCATGACTCATGGGTCGACTCATAATATAATGAGTCGACTCAGCAGAAACAAAAGGCAACAGGACTCGATTTCGTGAGTCGACTCATGAAAATCATGAGTCGACTCATGGACTAAAAACTGCATACCATGACTCTGCTGCATATGATTGAAATTTTGCACACTCAACCTCATTACTGATGCCCATAAACATACTCAAAATCTACGGGGTCTTACATTCTTCCCCCCTAAAAGGAATTTCGTCCTCGAAATTCAGAAATCATATCTAACTCATAAAGATACAAGAAAAACATGACAAGGGTCAAATCTAACCCGCACACATACACATTTTATAATACTGAAATCTAGTTAGCACACAGCGATATTCATATTTAACGATCTAAAATGATGATATTGTTACCTAACCCCTAATCTAACGGAACTAATACGTCGGGCGAAAAATCCAAACAAGGAACCCCCATGTATATACCACGTGTTCCGAAAGATTAAGAATTAAGTAAAAGTACCATCATTCTAGTGTTAAATATAAGTATCAAAATATAGATATTATTATTCAAGTAAGAAGTCATATCATAAATACTTTAATCAGTTTTACCTGCTCGAATAAGTGTGGGTAGTCGCGTCGCATGTCCTCCTCGCGCTCCCAAGAAGCTTCCTCAACTCCACTTCGGTTCCATTGAACTTTCACCAATGGAATCACCTTGTTCCTGAGTCTCTTGTCTTCTCTAGCAAGTATGGCCACTGGAATCTCAATAGTCGACAAATCATCCCTAAGCTCAATCTCCGGTGCATCTAACACTCGCTACTGCTCCTCATCATGCAAGTGCTTCTTGAGCATAGAAATGTGGAATACATTGTGTATGCTAGCCAAAGAAGCTAGAAGATCTAGTCTGTATGACACAGCTCCAATGCGCTTCAAAATCTGGAAAGGTCCGATATATCTCGGTGCAAGCTTTCCTCGCCTCCCGAATCGTTGTATGCCTTTCATAGGTGATACCTTAAGCATAACCAAATCTCCAATCTGAAACTCTAGGGGTCTCCGCCTCTTATCTGCATAGCTCTTCTGCCGACTCTGTGCGGCTAGAATCCGCTCCCTGATCAAGGTTACCTTCTCAGTAGTCTGCCTCACTAGCTCTAGCCCAAGCATCAAGCTGTCCTCCGGCTCGGCCCAACATATCGGTGATCTACAAGGTCTCCCATACAATGCTTCATACGGGACCATACCGATCGTCGCTTGATAACTGTTGTTATAAGCGAACTCTACTAGTGGAATATGATCTTCCCAACTGCCTTGGAAGTCAATGACACATGCCCGTAACATGTCCTCCAATACCTGATTTACCCTCTCTGTCTGACCATCCGTCTGTGGGTGGAATACACTGCTATAAGATAGCTTGCTGCCAAATGAGTCCTAGAAACTCGTCCAAAAATGTGAAGTAAAAACCGATCCTCGATCTGACACGATCGTATCTGGCACTCCGTGAAGTCGAACTATCTCCCGAATGAAGATCCTCGCATAAGTCTCGGCGGTATAAGTAGTCCTCACTGGGATAAAATATGCTGACTTCATCAACCGATCCACTATCACCCACACCGAATCATTCCCCTTCTTTGACTTCGGCAATCCCACTATAAAGTCCATGGAAATATCCGCCCACTTCCACTCCGGAATAGGCAAGGACTGAAGTGTCCCTGCCGGTTTCTGATGCTCTGCCTTCACCTGCTGACAGGTGAAACATCTAGCCACATAGTCTGCAACCTCTCCACGCATACCGCTCCACCAGAAATGTCTCTTCAGGTCCTTGTACATCTTTGTGGTCCCTGGATGTACTGTGTACCGAGTACGGTGTTCCTCATTAAATAATTCCCTCTTCAGCTCTGCACTAGCTGGCATAACCAACCTACCCTTCATCCGTAGACCTCCATCTGCTCCAATGGTCCAATCAGCCTTAGGCTCCTTGGAAATCTCTTCCTTTCGGATTTAAATCCAAGAGTCTCCCATCTGAGCTCTGACAACTCTGTCACTCCAAGATGGCTGCACTGATACAGCTCCCAAAAATACACTGGTTCCTCCAATCTCGGGTCTAAAATCAAACTGACTAAGAGTGATAAGGTCTCTGTACAATGAACACCTCAAAGCCGCAACTCGATGTCGACGCTTCCTACTCAAAGCATCTGCTACGACGTTCGCCTTCCCCGGATGATACTGAATCGCGAACTCGTAGTCCTTGATAAACTCAATCCATCTCCGTTGCCTCTGGTTTAGCTTCTTCTGAGAAAAAAGATACTTCAGACTCTGGTGGTCTGTGAATAACTCAAACTGCACTCCATATAAGTAGTGCCTCCATGACTTCCGTGCAAACACCACCGCTGCTAACTCCAAGTCATGAGTGGGATAGTTCTGCTCATGCACCCTCAACTGTCGAGAGATATAGGCTACTACCCTTTGAGTCTGCATCAATACGCCTCCTAAGCCTGCCAACGATGCATCTGTATAGACAACGAATGTCCTGTCGCTGCTCGGAATAGTCAGAACTGGCGCCGTAGTCAACTTAGTCTTCAAAATATCAAAGGCCTTCTGACACTCCACGCTCCATATAAACTGTACACCCTTCTTCGTAAGGCGTGTAATCGGCGTCGTAATCTTCGAGAAGTCCTGAATGAACTTCCTGTAGTATCCAGCTAAACCCAAAAAGCTGTGAATCTCTGACACCGTCTTCGGGGGCTCCCAATCAAGAACTGCTGTGACCTTAGCCTGGTCCACCGCTATGCCCTCTCTGCTGATGACGTGGCCAAGAAATCTGACTTCTGAAAGCCAAAATTCACACTTGCTGAACTTAGCATATAACTGATGCTCCTGAAGAGTCCTCAACGCTATCCGTAGATGCTCCTCGTGATCTGCCTCCGATCTCGAGTAAATGAGAATATCATCGATGAAGACGATCACAAATTGATCTAAGAAGGGACGGAAAACCCGGTTCATCAAATCCATGAATACCGCGGGTGCATTGGTCAACCCAAATGGCATGACCAAGAACTCGAAGGACCCATATCGAGTAAGAAAGGCGGTCTTGGGAACATCCATCTCCCGAACCCGCAACTGATGATAGCCCGAACGAAGATCAATCTTCGAGAAATACTGCGCCCCTTGCAACTGGTCAAACAAGTCATCAATCCTAGGTAGTGGGTACCTATTCCGGATAGTGACCTTGTTTAACTCTCTATAATCTATGCATAACCTCATACTACCATCCTTCTTCTTCACGAAGAGGACCGGCGC
>BQKN01000540.1:339634-353751 GCA_022839385.1 Asparagus kiusianus
TATTTTATTGCCAGCATAAGTATAATAGAATAAACAAGATAATAGGCTTTTTTTTGGTTGTTTCTTTGGCATTTATCCATAAGTTATCAGAAACCTGTCATGTTTCAATGTTGAAAGTATTCTTACTCTCGGACACCACAACACAATACCCTCCGTATAACTTCCTTGGCGTAGCATAGTCTCTTTTATGTAGATGTTTAGAAGTTCAATTATATTAAACTAATAGGACCAATTTTAATAATTAGTAACTAATTTTGAAAAGAACTGTCAGAGCTGGTTAATATATTGCTGAACATGTTTAGCGACCTGTCTATAATTAAGTAAATAATTTTGAAGAGAACAGTCAAACATGTTTACCGACCTGTCTATAATTATGAGGTTGTCATGTATCTCGTGATTCAGTAACCATAGACAGTTTTTCTTCCGTCTGCCGAAACATAGTATTAGACTACGGCCCTATGGCTGCTGGAGTGCACAAGTATCTAACAAATAAATCGATGAACTTGAATGCTGAAAGGAAAAATATTAGGAAGCATGTCTGGCAAAAGTATTCCCATCAATTGAGGGACAAAATACCACGAGCGGGAAGCAGAAGCTTCCTATTATGAGTGATAACCCTGCATTTTTGGCAATTGACCTCGTCAAGTAGAACGCAAAGCAGTGAATTGACAGATGATTTCTCTTGCTGCTACCATAATTAAGGGCTATAGCAGCCCATTTTGTGCTCAAAACAAGAGAATTATATGAAAAGTAATGTGTGTTATGTGTCTCTGTTGTATCGGTAGCCGTTTTGTTCAACGACATGAGAGTTGTTGCTTATTGCAGATTCACCCACAAAGTATAGTATTTCATTAAATGAAGTTTACAAGAAATAGCACATCACGATCTCACTATACAAAAGGATAAACAAAAACAGGCTATCGTTGTTCATGGATGGTGCTGAACTGACCCTCTAGTCTAACTGAAAATTACAAGGCTGTTTATGTGCAACTCTCTTAGAAATAAGTCTCATTGATGCTAGGAGCTCATCTCTAATTCATAGATTACTTGCTGCAAATACTTGAAAGATCTCTGGTAACTCACAAAACCCATGAACCAAAACTCATAACCATCAACTGTAACAATCTGAGCATACTTCTGATTCGGCTTATTCACATTCTCACTTGGACAAACTCTCTTTATCTTCCTCAATGGAATCGAAACTTTATAAGGAACTCTGATCAAATCTCCTTTAGGAGAAGTAAATATTATAGGTCTGTCGCTTCGAAATGCAATTTTCTCACTAGAAATGAAGAGCAATCCTGCAATAGGACCAGATGTTGTTGATAGATAACACTGACAGGCTTTCAGAAGCTTCTCTCCTTTATTGACAGAGAAATATCTTCTGAAGATGTTTTCAATTCCTCCTGCTTGAAGAATTCTTGCCCCCAAGCTCAATTTCCCTTTCACAGTTTCAGATAACGTCATCTCTCAGCTCAAACTGTTGAATATCCTACGTACTTCTTCCACTCTTTGAGATTGTTTAGCTTGAGCAATGTTTCGTGGCTAAAACAGAAGAGAAGGAAGAGGTTTTTATAAGGTGAAACAACCTACAAGTTGGTAGCAGCATCCAGAGCAGTAGTGGTTGAATGAATCAGCAACACGTGTGAAAGGATGAAACGCGTGCTGTTGTCAACAATGCTAAGGAATTGTGGAAAGGGTAATTTTTTTTAGGGATCTCTTCTTCCATAGGTTGAGAGAATTATAAGTAAATGTTAAGGAAGTAAAAGCATTCACATGTTATCTTTTGAAAATCATATAGGTTAATAGGGAATGAAGATGTTTGGCCTTGCAGGAATGTGAGGAATCTCTATGAACACATCACTATCATCTATTAGTACGGTCGCTACCGTCTATTATAAAAATTGCTGCCACTCACACCCAATCGATAGACAATAACGACTAAACTGATAGCAGATAGTGATGTGTATACGAATGATATTCGGCTAGGTGTTTCCATATCATATCTCCCTATATGAGTTTCGCTTGAGGGTCCCCCATAGGGATTCTTTTTCAAGGGGAGACAAACTGATGCGTAGGTGAATCATCATCAGAAGAGTGCAGATGGTGTAGAATTGGACCCATCTGATGTGTAAAATCTCTCACCCTTGCTCTTCTTTCTTTCTCCTTTTCTATTCCTTGTCATTATTGATTTTATTAACATTTGCAACACCATCACTGAGTCAGCCCTTTTGGATAAGAGTCTTTCTGAGCTGGAACTGAGATCTCATTGGCCCTTGGCTTGTTGTAAAGAGAGGCAATTTCAAAGTGCACCAAACCAAAGATTCATATCTCAACGTATTTGGTGAAGGAAGTCAACAAGTAAACTTTTAATTGCTGAAAAAACACAGGGAGCTTACACATATCACACGTCCAAAGTCCTTTCCCTTTTGCTCCATTGCCCTTGCCCATAATTCAAACCAACATGCTGACAGTGAAGCTTGCTAAATGAAACATTGAACCAGAATATCGTGCCATACTAACTTTGGTGGTTGCAATGCCAAAGTTGGAATAAATGAGTCATGTTCATGATCTTCTGTCCCCATGAAAGATTTTGTAGGGATCCATTGCTTTCAGTTAGTTCAGTTACTTAGGAGATATGCATGTTAGTTAGGTTGTATTTCATGTGGGTTCAGGTTGCAGTTAACTGATGCGCTAAAAGTGCTAATATTTATATAAACATGTACCAAATGCCATTTTATCTGTATTTATCCCCGTCTGGCTAAGGTTTAAGAGCGAAAAATTAAGTAGAAGTGTTAAACTTGTTTAACACGGAATAATCATTAACCCGTAGATTAGATTTATTTTAAGGAAAAATTATGTCAAGACCCCAATATGAAAAAGCCCATCTGACCAATTATGAAAGAACCCATGTGACCAGCCCCGCTAACCTTTGCCCATTGTGGATCAGACCCGAAATACCCAATTAATGTATTTTGGCCCCTCCACATCAGCCGTATAGAGAAAATTTATTGTATTTTCTCATAAACCCTAAAATGCACTTCTCCTCCTCGATGAGGCAGCACCCCACAGCTGTACTACGAAGGAGGATGTATCATGTCCCATTAATGGCGATCTGATGGTGGAATTGAAGGGAAATTTCCCCTCATTTTTCTCTATCATGAGCAATAACTCTTTATATAATTTTTAGGGTTTTGCTCTTCAACTATGAATACTCCTTTTGTTCTAAAATTCTCTCCATTACTCCTACCTTTCCTTCATTAATGGTTGAGAAGGCTATCATCTGCATGGTCTCCTCAGGTGATAAAATAATTTTCTTAAAGATTAACTCTTCAACCACCATGATGGAACTAAAATTTGATATGTCAGAGAGGTTAAAAATTCAATACGATTCTTTATCGTTGGCATACAAAGGTGAAACAAGCGGCAACTTCAGCTTTGCGATTGAGAACGAAAATGATTTGTCGTCTATAGTGGATCATAGCTGTAATATTGGGTGTAAAGAGATTCATAAGAAGGCTTTTCAAAAAGCATAGGATTCTACTTTCCATAACAACCAGCAAGTTCCACAAGATCTGTAAGTTATCGGTTTTTTCAAAAGAATTTTATAATTTTTGTTTGACCATTGTGGAAGGATGAAAATTTAAACAAATATCAGCCAAGTGTGATTTCAGTTTGACAATTTTTGATATTAAGTTCAATAGGTATGATATTAAGTCTAATGTTGGAAGTTAAGTCTACTGGGTTGAATAATAAGTCTAAAGGTGGAATGTTAAGTGTAATGGATTATATGTTAAGTCTAATTTATTGAATGTTAAGTATAATTTGTTATATGTTAAGTATAATACGTCATATGTTAAGTTTAATTGGTGTGATGTTAATTCTAATTGGCTGCATGTTAATTGTAATGAAAATAATTTTAAATCTAATATGTTGAATGTTAATTCAAATGTGAGGAATGTCAAGTCTAATCTATTGAATGTTAATTTTAATGAGAGGAATGTCAAGTCTAATAAGTTGGATGTTAAGTCTAATTGGAAGATTGTTAAGTCTAATAAGTTGAATGTTAAGTCTCCTTTGTTAATTCAAATTGGTTCGATGTTAAGTCTTGTTAGCTTTTATTATTTGTTTATTTTTTATTATTTGTTATTGATTTTGTGTTATGATTATTTTCTAAATATTTGTATCATTGCCCCTACTTTGAACTCAAAAAATAAATATTATGGTCCGTTAACGTCAACACATGTTTCAGATAGTATTCTCAATGATAATCCGTCTGGAGATAATGTTATGATAATTGATGATATGATTAGCAATTCAGAGAGGATTCCTGCTTGGTGGCACACTGCTTTAATTAAAGAAGGACAACTATTTGATAATGTAAAAGAATTAAGATTAGCTTTGCTCTACTATTCAATTGCAAAAAAAGTTTGAGTACGAATTTGAAAAGAATGATCCAAAGCGTATTTGAGGTTTTTGCTGATTTGAGAAAACCAAAAGTTTCCCATGGATGTTATTTGCCTCTCCACCTAGAAATGAAACTAGACTTGCTATAAAAAAGTTCATGAACAATCATACTTGTGGATAGCATGGTAACAATGTCTGTCATTCAAGGGCCTCCCGAAAATTCATTGCGACCCAATTACAAACCATGTTGAAGGTCTGGCCAGACATACTCTGTATTGATTTGTAAAATGAGTTTCTAAGTCAGTATGGGCTAAGAGTCGAGTATAGTAAGATATGGTGGGGTAAAGAAAGAGCATAAGAACAATTATAATGTGATTCTTATGAGGCCTATGATCAAATACGATGGTAAAAGATAATATCTGCCCTATTGATGTACAAAAAACATTTAATTTTTTAAGTTTTCATAGTTAAGTATTTTCTGTGAATTCTTTTAATTTGAAGTATAAGCCAATTCATGTTGAAGTATAAGTAATTTCATGTTAAATTATGAGTTATTTCTAGTAATTTCATGTATGGAGTATAAGTAATTATATGCAAGTCTACTTATTTCATGTTAAATGCAAAACATTTGATGTGAAGATTAAACAATACCATATTAAGTCTGAACTATATCCCGTTAAGTTAAAGTCCTTTCCTGTTAATTGTGATGTAACTACTGGTAAGTCTAATTTGGTTCTTGTTAACTCTAACATTTATTTTTAAATTTCCCAAATTACAGGTATGTAGATAAGGTTAAGGAGACAAATTCAGGTAGCTATATTCATGTTGAACAAAGTGACGGAAGGTTTACAAGACTATTCATTTGCTATGCCGCTTGCATAAATAATTTTTTACGTGGATGTTGACCACTTATATTTCTGGATGGGACCTTTCTGAAAGATCATTTCAAAGATATACTCATCAGCACTGTAGCATACGATGAAAATCAAGGGATATTTTTACTAGTCTATTGCATATGCGATCAGGAAAATAACATTAACTAGAAGTGGTTCTTACAAGGTTTGTGGTCTATATCCTATGAGAGATCAGATCCATACCATCCTCCACATCAGCTAGTTATAATACCAGACACGGATAAGGGAGCTAGAGAAGCTGTTAGAATTTTTTTTCCAGGTGCTCTACATTCCAGATGTATTCTACATCTCGTAGAGAATTTTAGATTAAAATTGAAGGATTTGGGACTAAAGTTAAAGGATACTCATGTTTTGGTGAATCTGTTACAATCAGCTTGTTACAAGTATACTAAAACAGAATAGAATGATTATATGGACGATATTAAACTGATAAACAAAAGGGCATATAATATTGTCATTAACTACGCCCCAGAAAATCGGGCAAACAAATTCTTTCAAGGAATTAGTTAAAGTATGATACATCTCATGTAAAGTATAAGTAATTTTCTTGTTAATCATAGGTTATTTACTATGAAGTATAATAGAATTAATGCTGAAGTATAAATAATTTAATATTAAATTATAAGTTATTTCAAGTAAATTCATGTTGAAGTACAAGAAATTTTATGGTAAGTATAATTAATATCATGTTAAGTGTAAATCGTTTGCTGTGAAAATCAATTCATGTCATCATAAGTCTAGTTCACTTCCTGTTATGTTTAAACTATTTCCTATTAATTCCAAATCGTACTTGTTAACTCTATTTCACTTCTTGATAATTATAAGTAAATAACTGTCAAATCTATTTCACTTCTTGCTAGTTGTAATGATTTTCCTATTCTGTTTCAAATATAGACACGTTACCTCTAATATTGCTGAGTCCTTTAACAAGTGGATACGTGAGGCTAGATTGCTATGGATACTACAAATGGTAGAGCACATACGTAGAAAATTATAGTTCATAAGAATGATCGACGAGACATGGCTAAAAATTAGAATGAATTTCTTCGTCCCAAAGCTAAGCTTGTCCCTAAAGAGAACATGAAAAATGGGCACCCATTGGATATGCGTTAATATCTTAAAGGATTATTTGAAGTACAATCCCATAAAACTTGTCAAGTAGATTTGGAGCATAACACATACAGCTGACCTGCGTGGGATGTAACTCGTATTCCTTGTAAATGTGCATGTGCAGCTATTATATATGTTTATGAAGAGAGATGTTTATCAATTCTGTGATTGGTTTATGATGGTTATATCTTTAAAAAACGTTATGAGCTAATCATTTACCCTATCCCTGATTATGAAAAGCGTAACGTACCACGAGATCAAATCTAGATCTTACCACTACTAATAACAAAAAGGAGAGAGAAATAATCCCAGATAGATCAACAACAAAACTATTTATACACGACCACTTAAATGCTCTCGATGCCGTACGGAAGGTCATAACCTGCAACATGCAACGAATCTATCACTGATTAAGTGTTTTGTAAGCTGTTAAGTGTTTTGTTTGTATAGTTATAGACTATGTATTTTTGGTATGTCATTGGCTGTTAATTCTATGTTAAGTGTTTTGTAGGATGTTAACTTATAAATAATTTCATATTTCTTGTTAAATGATATTTGTTTGCTATGTACACGATGCAGTTCATGTTAAGTATAAGTTATTTCATGTTAGTCTATATAATTTCATGCTAATTTTATGTACTTTGCTTCTAACTCTAAGTCACATCCTATTAAATTTAAGTCATTTTCTGTTAAATACAGTTCACTCCCTGTTAAATATAGATATTTACTGTTAAACCCATACCACTCCTTATTAAATTAGGCAATTTTCGATTAAATCCATTCCACACTTATTGTTAAATGAAGGTAATTTACTGTTGAACAGAAATAATTTTGTATTTTATCTAAATCATTTACTGTTAACTCTAAAATACAAAATACTAAACCTAAATAATCAATTCTCTTGATTTTTCAGTGCAAATCCAAGATCATCTTTGTCTAGTGCTCATTCTTTCTACTTTGGTTCATGTCCTTCAATAAGTATATATGCGACAAGTCTTGCACCTATAACTATAGGTGAATCGTCGACATGAGTAACGTGCAATGTATCACGTCCAAAAAACATTGCTCGTATATAGAAGTAGACATACACACCACAGTCATAGATGCAATGTGAGAACATAAAATTAGTTATTAGCTATTTTGCTTAACGTAACAAATTTCAATTGAGAATGTTATCATGATACTAACCTTCCTATTTGTTGCTCACATGGGATGTCTTGATATTTTAATTTTGTGTACATATTTTTAGATGCAAAAGCAACCTTCATGTGGTCCATAAAACTTATGATTTTCTCAACAGGTCCGATGTACATACTATATTTTGCCGAACTATAATGCCTAACAACTTCTTCATTCAATCAAACTTTAGCAAGATGCCAGTGATCGTGCCTGACGATGGGAATCAATAGAATCATTTGTCCTGTAGCGATATGTTTTTCTATATATGATGAATATAGTAACTTATAATTAGGTGTTTGGGTCAGAAATTATTTTCTTTATTGTATAACTCATTACAACTTTAGTCATTACAATAAGTCCGAAAAAGTCGATCTTTTTATAAGATCTTACACAATAAAAAATAAAGAAAATTACAATCTCCTTCAAACAACACATAGCAGAGAATGTTTATCGCCTATTATTGTTTGCGTGAGATCTTTGTCTGTGCCAGGGATGTTGATATCCGTAGATCCCTATGGATCAGATCCGGTTAACAGAATGATTAATCAAAGCTTCTACTTCACCACGGAAGTATTCACTAAAGTACTGATATCGACCAAGCGAAATCAGTACTCTTCTCGAGATTAAGACCAAGCTTAATCTTAAGGAATAGGGGGATGAGGCTTCAGATCTCTCGAACTCTCCCTCTTTATGCTGAAGGACTTCGCCGAGATCAGCTAGCCTCCTCTGAAACTCGTGCTCCCTTACTCTCCAACTCGGCAGCACCTCCTTGTCTTGATAATAATTTATCCCTTGTGAAAGGAGACCCTAGGCTTGTATTTATAGGGCTTCGGATGCGGTTATTTGGATAAGAACAAAGGATTTAGCCATATCTTCAATTGACAACAGACTAACCCCATTTAGAGATGATATCCAATCAGTTGAGATGCTCGGCAACAAACAATTCTCGAGAAAACAGCAAAAAAAAACCCGTCAAAAATACGTTTAAGGCTCAAGACTGCGCGACAGGTACTGCTGACCCACGGGGGGTGCGGGTCAGCCGCAATTGTCCCGTGCTGGTGCAGGGCAGCCGTCACTGACCCGTGCTAGCGCGGGTCAGTCGTCGTTGACCCTTGTTGGCGCGGGTTAGCCATCGCTGACCCTCGCTGGTGCGGGTCAGCCATCGTTGACCCTCACTGGCGCGGGTGAATTGATCTTGGCTAAACTTTTTGGTATTTTGCCATTTTCCGAGACTTGTACTTTCTGCCGTTTTACGTATCTTGTTGTCTTGTTGACTTGTATGCTTCACTAACTTGCTTCATGCGCTCGTTAGCTTATTTACATCATTTGGAGCTGACCGACAAGTGCGGCGGGTAGTTGGAGCTGACCGACAAGCCTGTCGAGCACTTTGGAGCTGACCGACAAGCCCGTCGGGCACTTTGGAACTGACCGACAAGCGCGGAGGGTACTTGGATAATCCTTCTTGACTCAGATGATGACGTTCATCATCTTTCCTTCATCTCGAGCTGTGTGCGAACACCTATAGGCATTTTTAGATGCCTACATCAGGTACATCGGCATAGAGTGAATGTCGTAATCCAAGTAACATAGGACTTATAATTAATAAGAAATACGTGTACTTAATATTGAAAGATATATACATGATCTGAATTAAACATTACACGAAATGGCTTACCGGTAACATGAAATAACTTAGACGTGATACAAAATGAATATAATTAACACAAATATAATTAACAGAAACTTAAGCAGATTTAACAAAAAATGATATAACTTAAACTTCAGATGCTTTAGAATTAATAGAAACTATCTTAAAATCAACACTTTTTCTATCAGTAAAGAACTTGAAAATTGGTATTAAGTATAAATAAGGGTCCTTTAATTTGTTAAATATAGAATCTCACATAGTTATCTAGTCATCCTCCACATAGCAAGTATAGAAGCTCCAATCTATCCATGCTACTGTTATCTGTGTTGATAACCACATACCTCCTTAAAAATGAGATTTAACAATTATTAGCAAACATTAACATGCACATATATTGAGTTAACATATATTGCAATAAGCTTAACACATAACAAAATTATTGGAACTTACTTATGTTATTTTTTAGAGCAAAAATATGATAGTCATTTATTTTCTGTTAGAATGAGTTTGGAATATAGTATAGGAGGTATCATATAGTTGTGTAAAAAACTCATTGTGCTATTAAGAATGCGTATGCTAAAGTTTGAAGAATCAGGAATCGCCCATTTAAATCCTTCAATAGAGCTTCCTCCTCCTTCATTATAAAGGTCATCTTCAACACATCCAACTTAGCTTCTTTATTGTTGAAGTAATATTTGATGACTTCTTTCTCTTCATCCACATGATCAGGGACTTCAATTATATCTTTAGTTTTTTAGTTTTTTTTTGTGAATGGGGTCCTCACATGCTGTGATCTCTTCGCAGCTCTTTTGCTTGGTACCCTAGTTCATTTGGCAGATGATTCTTTATGACTACCTTCTCTTTCACAATTTGTATAGCATTCATGATGTCCTCCATAATTTTATCCACATATTCAATCACATCATCATTCACAATTTCCTCTGCATTCTTATTCTCATTTTCCACGACATTCATGTCCTCAATCTCCTTTTTCCAAATTCTTTCTCAATCCTTTTCTCAACTTCTTTCTCATTGTGCAAATCCTCCTCTCCTTTATTATCACTATTATCAAAGTCATTATGAAAATCATTTCCAAACTTCCTCTGTCATCATTCTGAATGTTATTATCAATATTTTTTTAACTTCCTTCTCAACTTTCTTCTCAATGGGAGTTTTCTCCTCAACTTTTTTCTCAATGATAATTTTCCCCTCTCCTTCATTAGAATCCTTTCCAAAGTTTGATACTGAATGATGTTCCTCCTCATCTGCCCATGGCTTAAGGTTTCTATTTTGTGCAATTTTCTTCTTAATATTCTCCTTCAACACCTCTAGGCCTATAACATCAGTACATTCTTCAATATATTTACTTTTCTGTTGAGTCTGCTAATCTCAATCATAAATGCTTTACAATATATATTCTTCCTACGTTTTGTAGTATTCAATAATGGTTGGTAAAATTTAGCAGAATTTCTCCAGAAGATAAGTTGTTTCTCAATGGGTAGAGCCTCCATATCATCTTCCTTTTTAAAGCATTGTCAATATGCTTTAAAATGATTTGAGATTTTATAAACATTACGTTATATCACTAAAAAAATAAACATGTCTATAATTTATAGGAAATAGCTTACAGTTAATATAAATTAATTAGACTTAATGGAAACAGACCTACAACTAACATCAAAGTTTTTATAATTATCAGGAACTAAAGAAGACTTAAAATAAAATGACTTACATTTAACTTAAAACTATTTAGACTTAACATGATCCGATTAAACTTACTAGACATTGAATTAGACTTAACATGATTTAACTTAAACTTCACAACAAATTATTTATAATTATCAAGAAATAAAGCTTAAATAAAGTATCAGAAAAATTTATATAGCCTATTGAGCCTTTCTTCTTGACTTCCTCATTCTTCGACTTCTTCTTTGAACTCTTCTTATTAGCAAAACGTTTAGGCTGATGATGCATATTTTGTTTCCTCAATGCTGGGGGTGGGACTCTTTTCCTTTTGAGACTTGAGACATCATCATTCCTCATAGTAGGCTTCCTTAGTGGGTATTTTGAGAGCCGCGGACCAACTTCAATAATAGGTTTCTCAACTAATGCTATGGAAGTTTTTCTGCCTTTGAAGCAATCGTCTCCTTCCTCAAAGATCTAACTTTCTCACTCTCTAGTATCCAATTAATCATTGTAGGCTTGAATTTATTTCTAATGGCATATTTCTTTATTCCTGACATCTCTTAATACCGAAGCTATAAAAAATACAATCACTATTCCAACAATTAGAAAATGACCATATTCAAAATAATAGTAACATCTTATAATTAACAAGAAATAACTTGCACATAATATGAAATGATTTAGGATTAACAGGAACTTAATCATACTTAACATGAATCTAATTAGACTTAACATTTAAAAAACTAGAACTTCACAGTAAATAATTTACACTTATAGTAAATAAAACAGACTTAACATGAAATATATTATACTTTACATGAGGAATTATGCACCTTAATAGAAATACTTAAATATGGACCAAAAATCATGCATATAAATTTTACTACCTTAACAATTTAAACATGGAACTTACGGGAATTAGTGGCATGCGTCCAGTGATATACGTAACCCCTGGCTTCTTCAATGCTACAAAGTAATTTTTAATGCCTCTAACTGTTTTTGTATAAATGAATTTCCCCATGCAATTTTATTCACCCGTTAAGTGCTATCAGATACTTGAATAATAGTTTAGGAATATCGTGCATGCTTCTATGGCACCATATCATCGAGCATTGATAAAGTATTTGTAGCAGAATAAAGTCTTGAATATCCTTTTTTTCTTTGATTCCACAAGAATTTCTAATATACCTTCAACATATCTTCGAATGCTTATTTGTGCTCTTCTTTTTTGTCCCTTCTCCCCCTCCTCATGCATACACAGTTTAGAAAAATATTCCCTCCATATTCTGCTATAGGGGTCCCGATTGGTATAAATAATTTCCCCATCAACCGGGAAACCAGTATGATTATGAACCCAATCCAAGTCAAAGATAACAATTCTTTTTTTCTAGTTTTAGCATCGGGGATAGAAAATATTTCAATACCAAGATCATAATAACTCAACACTAGCTCAATTGTTGGAGGATCAAGTGCAGGAGCACCAAAGAGAATATAATGCTTGAATATGGATATCTCATATGCATCCCTATGCCACTGACCCATCTTAGCGGCAAGAAGCTTCATAAATTCATAATATGCACCGAAACTAGCAGTTAGCCTAATTTCAGCAGAATCACCAAGCTTTGTCATAAAAAGAATGTCAAATGTACACTTAACATAAAAATCATATTATTTAACAAGAAACTCAATTTAGTTAACATAAAACTCTATACAGTTAACATGTATTTTATTAAACGTAACATGAACATCAGTTTAGTTAACAAAAATATCGATTTTGTTAACTCAGTTTACTTGACAAGTATTATAATAATCTTAATATATACTTTGTTATACTTAACAACAAAAACTTAGTTTAGTCAACATGAAACCTAGTTTAATTAACATGAAACCCAGTTTCAACTTAACATGAACCTCAATTTAGTTAACATGAAACTCAGTTTAGTTATTATGAAACTCTGTTTAGTTAACATGAAAATCAGTTTAGTTATCATGAAACTTAGTTTAGTTAACATAAAACTCAGTTTACATATTATGTATTTGTATACTTAACATGAACATCATTTTACTTAACAACTAATTGTTTATTACTTTTTGCAGAAATTCTTCCAAATAATTTAAACTCTAGTCACTCACTTACATCAATACAATATTGTAAGTTTTCCAAATGACAATGAAGTTAACATATACTTCAATAAATTTGACAAGTAATACTAAAGAGTCACTATAAATATTAATTTCTTTAATTAAAAAACCTAACACTTTCTTCTTTCTAGGCTTAGAACCATCCTCTACTAAACTTCTTTTATCGCCTCTTTTTCGTCATTCACCCTTTGCATGTCCAAAAGGGCATTCGATGCTTCCTCCGTGCTTCTATTCCCGGATGATTGATGAGATTCACCGTTATTAGAAGAGGCACGACCATCATCACTCAAGGAAGTTGTATGATCATCATCAACTTCACCACTTCGCTCACGAGCTACGACTGATGATGAAGATTCTGCTTCATTTTTTTGTTTAGATCGTCTTTCACGGCCGCCTTCGTCTTGCCCTTACCATCCACTATGGTGAACGAGTTTGAAATCGTGATCATATTTTTCCTTAGATGATATTTTCACCACGCAAACCTAACCCTAAGTTAAAATTCGAGGGCGAGAAATGAAATTTGGGATTTTTGTGTTCCTGTTAATAGTATAAGGGAGAGGGAGAGAGTACTTGAAAGGGGAGATGGGCGCGGTTGCCAATTTCAGGCGTGTTGTTGTAGAAGGATTGAGAAGTAATTTTAAGTGGGCTTTTTTCTAACTGCTTAGTTGGCAGTCTACTTGGGGCCTTGACACAAATACTGTTAGTATTTGAGGCTAAAACATAAGACCCAAAGTGCATAGGGCCTAGTCACATGGGCTGGTTAATATTGGGGCATTGGCACAATTTTTTCTTATTTTAATCCTTAATTTTTATGGTGTTTCGGAATAAAAAGTGATTAATTATATTGTTTTCTTTTTAAACTAGGGAAAAATGTGTCAAGGCCCTAAAAAAAGAATATGGATGTGACCTAGCCCCCCGTATTATTTTTTGTGTGCCCAAGCCTCTAATACATGAAGCAGTTATTTTCAGCCCCTATTTACATTTCCAAGACAACACAGCTAGCAACATTCTTCCAAAATCCAAAACTGCCC
>BQKN01000540.1:372295-389248 GCA_022839385.1 Asparagus kiusianus
GTTTCATATTTATCATTTTTTCAAATGCATATATTATGCAAAACTTTATTTTTACATAATATTGTGATTTTAGTTTTTAGACTTTATAATAATATTTTATATCATTTCATTAAGTCTATAAAATCACTTCACAAAGTTTCAAAAGTTTGTTTAAAACATTTTGTCAAAAACATGTCTTGTTTAGTTTTTATGCTTTGGATTGTTTTGCAAAAAGAAGAGATTTCTCATTTGGGAGGTGCAATTCTAAAAATACTTTTTGTAACATGTTTATTATCATGTTTACAATCATTTCCTAAAGTTTTAAATTTTTTGGATATTTGCTATTTTTTAAAGGCCCTTGAAATTTATTTTCACTATTCATTTTAGGTTGATAATCTGTTATCAGTCTACTGATGGATCTTATCAGTCGACTGATGAACTCATCTAGAAAGTATAAAAGTTTCTGTTTTTGTGTCCGATAAACTATCAGTCGACTGATGAGCTCTTCAGTCGACCGATAAGCTGTAAGCTGACTGTAATGGTCAGCTCATCAGTCGACTGATACTGTTCATTAGTCGACCGATGGTCTCTAACGACTAGTTTTTCCAGATTTTTAGGTTTTTATTTTATTTTATTTTTTTGTGTTTTTCCTTGGTTTTCTCTTGGTTTTGGGGCTTGTTCTATGATCCTATATATACCTCATACCCTCTAACTTCTAAGGGCAATTAAGAAAGCTTTTAAACAAGTTTAAAGGGTGTTTAAAGTTTGTTTAAAGGTGTTTTTAGCCTTATTTCAAGTTTGATTTTTGTGAAGTGATTTTCACAAGAGAAAGAGGATATCATCTTCATTGTTTGGGCTTTCATCTCATCTCTCTCTCTCTCTTATCATCATTGGAGAAGTTTTCTAAACTCAATTCTAGCTTTATATTTATATTGTTCATTAATTATCATTTTCACTAAGCTAGATTTTCATTTGAGTTTAGTTTGATTTTATACTCTTTGTGTACACACACAACCATTGAGCTTTTTTAGTATTTTCATACATAGTATATTTATGTTGTGAGAGATCATAACATTGAGTTGGGCTTCATTGTGTTCTCATCCATTATAGAGAACAAATCATTTGTATTTGAGCCTTAATTGTGAGATCACTTTGTAATACACTTGTACATCGAGATGAGTGTGTGGTGAGAGACGAGGTCGGTTCCAAGAGGAGTGGCGTCGGTAGTAAAGCCTAGAGAGAGATTGTAATTCCGAGCACTTGAGGAATGACACGTGCTAGAGACAAATACTTAGAGGGTATAGAGTGTGATTGCAAGAGTGTGAGATTGTAGAGTTCTCAGTGAGCTAGAAAACTAAACTTGTGAGGTGTAAACGTTTTCGGGTGAGCGTCGAAAACCCGGTTGTGATAGTGGATTCTCCCCGGCAGTAGGGAGCGGAGACGTAGGTCGGAAGGACTGAACTCCATGATCATATTGTATGTTTGAGTGCGCCTTGGTATATTATTTGTGTTCATCATTTATTTTATATCGCCATTGGTTCATGTTATTTCTCCCTTGTTTATATTGCATATCCTTGCATATAATTATTGTATATCATTCTTACTAGGATTTTGTTAATAAGTTTTTAATTGGTATTAAATCGGATTAGATTAGCATAAACCCTATTCACCCCTCCCCCTCTGTTAGGCCTCATGTTATGAGCCTACATTTTCTAATCTTGTTTTGATGATTACAAACAATTCCTATTATTGTTTGTTTAGTGTTTATGTTTTCTTATTAGGTATTCTAGGCAAATAATATGTTGGAGGATGGATGGAATCGAGTATTCACGATCATATCCAATGAAGGTTGGCGGAATTGTGGAGTGAAGCTATGCATTCAAGTCAAGATCCAAGTTCAAGCTTCATCTGCAAGTTTACCAAGTTGAGCATATTGAAGATCTATCAAGCTTTGGTATATTAGTTGTTTTGTAGCGTATATTGTGTGAATATATTTCAAACTTAATATATATACACACACACAATTTTGATTTTATTAAAAAATGAGTTTATTTGAGAAAACAATGCAATATTAGTTTATTAATCTTGTTTACATTATATTCATGTTTTAAAACGTTTATAAAAACATTTCATAAACTTTCCACATGTTCTTACATGTCAAACTTTATTTTCAAGATTCATCAAAAACATGTATTATGTATATTTTTTATAAATGTTGAGTTTTCATAAATATGATGACCTTTTTGCAAAATTCCTTTTCAAACAAGTTTGTCAAAATGTTTATAAACTATTTACAAAGTTTCATATTTTTTAGAATTTATTTAATATTTTTTACAGAGCCTTGAAACTTAATTTCAAAATCGATTCAGGCTGATAACCTGTTATCAGTCGACTGGTCAGTCGACTGATGACATCAGTCAATTGATGTGTCGACTGATAAATGTGCTTGCAATCATAAAAAGTCTCTGTTTTATTTTGGTCGAACGACCAGTCGACTGATTATCCATCAGTTGACTGATATAAGATCATCTGTCGACTGATAAGCTAGCGATTGCCTGTAATGGTCAGCTCATTAGTCGACTGATGAAACCCGTCAGTCGACTGATAAGCCTTCCAATGGCTAGTTTTGTGTAGTTTCTAGATTTTTGTTTTTTAGCTGTTTTGTCTTTTTCTCTTATTTTTGGCTGATGTCTTGAGTGCCTATAAATACCCCAGTGCATTCAACTCTTGAGGCAATCAAGAAAAATGTTTAATCAAGTTTTGAAAGAGTTTAGTTTGTGTTTAAGCATTGTTTTAAGTTTGTTTCAAAAGAGGAGTTTTTCACAAGGAGGAAGCTTTTGATTTCAACTGAGGAATTCATCCTCATCATCTATCTACAGCTCATTGTGTTTATAGAGAAGATTTCTAACTCTTTTATCTAGCTTATTTATCTTTTGATTTCATATTCATATCTTAGCTAGTTTTATTTGAGTTAGAATTTTATTGTTGTCATTTATCACTCACACCTCAATTGAGCTTTTAATATTATTCATACAATATATTGTTGGGTTGTGGTGAGTGATTTACTGAGAGTAAGCTTCATAATGTTCTTATTCATTTTTAGAGAACAAATCATTATACTTAAGCTTCATTTGTGAGAATCACCTTGTAATACACATTTACACCAAAAGGAGTGTATGGTGAGGATGTAGTCGATACCAAGAGGAGTGGCATCAGTAGAAAAGCCTAGAGAGAGGTAGTAAAGCCGAGCACTTAAGGGAGGCGATACGTGAGGACCAACACTTGAGCTTGTAGTTTGTGTATGTACATTGTGAGTGACTTGTAGAGTTTTCGGTGAGCTAGAAAACAGAGTGTGTAGAGAAGTTCCGACTTCCAAACTGGGTGTGTCATGATAGTGGATTTCTCCTCGGGAGTGGGGAGCAGAGACATAGATCGGAAAGACCGAACTCCGTGATCATATAATTGTGTTTGATTTGCTCCTTGTGTCTACTATTTGTTTTATTTTGTTTCTTGTTTATTTTTCCCTTTGCATATATCCTTGGTTTAATTCAATCAAATATCTATCTTGCTAGGATATATTTGTTAATAAGTTTTAATCGTCATTAATATCTAATAAGATTAACAATAACCCTATTCACCCCGCCTCTAGGGTCTTTCAATTGGTATCAAAGCTTGGTGCTCTTGATTTAAGGTTTAACCATCTTGAGTTAACGGTCCAAGCTTTAATATTGTTGCTAATCTTGTTTTGATATTATTTAATTCGCTTGCTCATATATTATGGATATGTTCGGTGTAAGCTACGATATAAATATTGCTCCTAGATATAGTAACTTCCCTTATGAACAATTGTATTGTAGATTCAAAATTTTTGTTGAATCTAGAAATATAGATTTATGAGAAGTTATTGACAATGCTTATATTGTGCCCACTTCGGAGAAATCCAAATGGAGGAAATATGACAAGAAAACGTTTATAATGAACAAGTTAGTGTTCGAATTTATGCATAATACTTTAGGTCCATGTATTTCTAACGAACTTGCTCATTTTGATTGTGCTTATACAATTTGAAAATTATTTGAAGCACATCAAGAAAACTTAGAGGCGATCCGATGATCTTTAGTGGTTCCCTCTTCAAGTTCACATGGAGTTTCTTCATGCACACGGCCACTAGGTGATAGCCCTAGTGAGGTATGTGAATCCGACAATAAAAATGATCTTACTATTGATGAACTTGCACATGGCTTATTAATGCATGATTATGAAAAATTGAAACGTAGCTACATTGACTTAAAAAGCAAGCATGTCGAAATTAAATCCTCTCATAAAACACTAGCCACTAAGTTTGATCTTATTGCAAATGAAAATGTAAATATTAAAGAATGTAATGAAAAATTAAAATTGAAAAATGCTAGTTTGTTTCATGCTAAATGTGATGCTATATTAGAAGTTGAGAACATTAGAAAAGAGCTTACTTCTTTCAAAATTGATCATGCATGTTCTACTTCTAATAACAATGCTTATGTAAAAAATGATGAGTTGAATCAAGTTAGAAATAGAATATTCACTTTACATTCAACATTAAAAACTTACATTATTAATAACAACAAGTTTATGGACTTATGTGCAAAGTCCCTTAAAAATATTTCTAAGAAACTTATTCACTATGCACACAAGTATAACAAAATTTACAAGTGTACCATTTGCGGCCAAGAAGGCCATATTGCTAAATTTTGTTATGATGCACAAAAATCTACCATGTCTAAAAATATTGATCATTGTGCATCCCATCAAACTACTTCATCTCATACACATGCATATGTACATATTGCACATCATAAACATGCTCATGTGTACAAATGTGATTTTTGTGGTCGCTTTGGTCATTTGGGCAAGTATTATTTTGATTTAAAAAGAAATTCACTTTTGCCAAATGTTTCTAAAGAACCACATGTGTTTAAGTGCAATATTTGTGGTAGATTTGGACATCTTACAAAATGTTGTTATGATTTACAAAAATCTTCTAGATTACAAAATATTCCAAATAGACCATTGTTTAAAAATGTTTCGTATTTGCAAAAAGCTTCAAATAATTCACCTTTGTTTGCAAATGTTCCATGTGCACATCCACATGCTCAACATAAACAAATGTATCCTCTTCATTGCACTTATTGCAATCGAATGAGTCATTTGCATAATTATTGCTATGATCAGACCCGTGCACAAAATGTGCCCAAAAGGGATCATAACCCAAGGACTTTAAGCTTAAATGATAGGGGTCATGTCCCTAGACTCTTTGGTACCAAGAATAATTAGGTGCCAAAACATGTTTGATTCTTTAAGAATAATTTTTTTAATTTTTAATTTTTTTTTATGTTCTTAAAGATGATTTTTATTTGAGATTTTTGCAAATAATTTTTAAAAATTCTTTAAAGAAAATATTTTAAAATGTATATATATACGCTTTATTTTATCGATAAATGATTTTTGGTTTTTTAAAACCATAGTTCATGTTTCTCATGTGTATTATAGTCTTGGTTTGAACTATATTGTTTTTGATTCATTTTGATGTGCTTGTGCTTCATGAGATCATTGTAAAACACTCTTTTGATGGTATTTATGTATTTGTGCTTATGGATCATCAATTAGTGCTTTATAATATACTCCTTCTGTGGTGATGCGGCATAATTATGTACCAAAATTACAAGTGCACAATTGATCAAGTTATAGCATAAAAAGTTAATCGATCCCATGAGGAAGGTGATTTTAAGAGATTATTAGAATAGGTTCTTATGTTGTGTACGTGACATAATAGGATTAAAGAATAAGTGCGATTGTGATGAGTGATTGTTGTGAATATATGCAAGAGACAATAAATTGAATTTTAGAGAAAAGAAATAAGAATCAAAGAATAAATGAAATCATAAGGCAAGAAAGAAGAATGAATAAAATCAAGGAGTAAAATCAAGAATGAAAAGAAAATTCAAGATGGAGGATTCAATTAAGATATGAGAAATCTAGAATTTAATCCACTAGCTAATCTCAATTACAAATACAAACTATTCTCTTGTTATCATATTTTAACTTAGATTTATTAAGCATAGGCTATCAAACCATTTAAGGAAAGTATAATCTATCAAAATATCATCTAAGTTAAAATTATTATTCATGATAAAAATAACAATAAGATCGTAATCCTAGAATTCATAAGCATAACCTATAAAATCATTTAAGATAAGCATAGATTATCAAATTCTTCTTCTACCGATTAATTTTCTAGTTGATTATCCTAAACATGAATATTTTAAATGCAAGAGAATAATATGCATAATATAAAAGAAATTAGACTAGCATCATATAATTCTAAGATTCCAACAAGAATTAATTTCACATCTTAAGAAATAAAAACAAGAGGAAAAAGAACTAATTACAAAATTAAAAAGAAAATAAAAATCTAAACTATGAACAAGAAATAAATCTAACTACAAAGAATTAAAATCTACTTTACAAAATAAAGTGCAAAAAGAAATAAAAAGACAAAAAATAAATCTACACTACAAGCATGAATATAAATCTAACTAATAAGCAATAATAAAGAAATTACTAAAAAGAAATAAAAGAGGAAAATAAAAGAAAAACAAACCTTCAAACTTTTCTTCATCTCCATCATCATCATCCAACAAAGAGAAGAAGATTTGAAGTGGAGAAATTTTTTTTATTATTAATTGCAACAAAAGTTACAATTTTTTGAAGGCCTTCTCAATTAAGAGTAGCCTTCCTCTCCAAATGGAGTTACAAAATTTTTCACACCTCTAACCCCTCACTCTCTACCCCTATTTATAGTAAACATCAGTGTATAAGAGCCATTGGATTGAAATCTTATCCAAAAATAACAAAAATCGGCTATAGATTCGTAACAAACTGTGCGTCGTATCGATACCAGCATCGATAGGGGTATCGATGCTGGCATCGATACGGGCATCGATGCTGGCATCGATACGGGCATCGATGCAGGCATCGATGCCCCCATTGATGCTGGCATCGATGCCAGCTCTTCTCTGGTTGCTGTCCAAACTTCTTTCTTCTTGTGGGCTTTGGGCTTGGACTTTTTGACAATTCTTTGATTTCTTCATGTATTTGGTTTGGCTTTGGCATTTCTTGGGCTTTACTTCTTCTTCTTAGCTTGGGCTTTTGGATAATTTGGAAATTGATTTTCCAATGGACTTCTTTGCTTCATTTCTTCATTTAATCAATGGGTTTTTGTTGAGAGATGAGAGTTTGAGATTTATTCTTTATTAACTTGCAATTAAAGATAAAAATAAGTATTAGTGGTATATTTATTCATATAAAATCGGGTATAAAACTGTAATAAAATATGATTATCATGTGGTTTGATCAAAATTATCCAAGAAAGATTTCATTTTTTTGATCAAACGTCTTCCTTTTATCATACTTTGTTTTGAGTTTATATATGAGAGGTTTATTTTTTTTAGCAACCCCCGGATGTATTAATTCTTTGTTTCAAATTATGTTTATCGGGCATTCATATGAGTTGAAATAATTTTTTCTTGTTTTTATCAAAAATGAGTATATTTATCTTTTATGTATTTATCCAAAGCAAACTAATCCTTGATCTTTATGGATAAAACTTATAAATGTTTCAACAAATTTCCTTTGTGATCATGTATATAGGAAAGATGTGTCAATTATCTACATTAATACAAAATAATTTTTTGCGTGGACATCTTTGCCTAACCTCTTTACTTAGATTTTTTGTGGTTTGAGCATGATTGTCATTTGAATCATGTATTTGCTCAATCATCTTATTTTTGTTAAAATGATACTTTATGCCTCTCATGAATTCTCATTTGGTCTCTTTTTGGTATCATTTTTATTGCATTTTTTTTCATGAATAAGATTTTGGCTTTCATAAGTTTTCATAAACTTATACTTTGCTTTTCATGTATTGAGACATCATTCTCATAATAATATATTTCTATTTGTTCTCAATCAATCATGATTTATGGTTTGATAACTTATGAATTTTTTTGGATTTATTGACAAATCATTTGATTCTTGATTTGTGATTTTTAATCTTTGATTTTTATTTTTAGGATTTGTTATTATTTTTGATATATCCTATGGATATATATCTTTGTGTTAGACCCTTGTGACACTTTGTATTAATGATACACATATGAGTGTTCACTTGGGCTTGTATGTGAGTGGTGTTTAGCATACTTTTATCTATGCTTGCTCACATATGTCGACTGATGAAAGTGCATGCAATCATCAAAAGTCTCGGTTTTATTTTGGTCGACTGACCAGTCGACTGATGATCCATAAATCGACTGATAAAAGGTTATCAATCGACTGATAAGCTGTCGATTGCCTGTAACGGTCAGCTCATCAGTCGACTGATGAAACCCATCAGTCGACTGATAAGCCTTCCAATTGCTAGTTTTGTGCAATTTCCAGATTTTCATTTTTTGAGTTGTTTTGTCTTTTTCTCTAGGTTTTGGCTGATGTCTTGAGTGCCTATAAATACCCCAGTGCATTCAACTCTTGAGGCAATCAAGAAAAATGTTTAATCAAGTTTTGAAAGAGTTTAGTTTGTATTTAAGCATTGTTTTAAGTTTGTTTCAAAAGAGGAGTTTTTCACAAGGAGGAAGCTTTCGATTTCAACTGAGGAATTCATCCTCATCATCTATCTACAGCTCATTGTGCTTACAGAGAAGATTTCTAACTCTTTTATCTAGCTTATTTATCTTTTGATTTTCATATTCATATCTTAGCTGGTTATATTTGAGTTAGAATTTTATTGTTCTCATTTATCACTCACACCTCAATTGAGCTTTTAATATTATTCATACAATATATTATTGGGTTGTGGTAAGTGATTTAGTGTGAGTAAGCTTCATAGTGTTCTCATTCATTTTTAGAGAACAAATCATTGTACTTAAGCTTCATTTGTGAGAATCACCTTGTAATACACATTTACACTAAGAGGAGTGTGTAGGGAGGACGTAGTCGATACCAAGAGCAGTAGCGTCGGTAGTAAAGCCTAGAGAGAGGTAGTAAAGCCGAGCACTCGAGGGAGGCGATACGTGAGGACCAACACTTGAGGTTGTAGTTTGTGTATGTACGTTGTGAGTGACTTGTAGAGTTTTCATGAGCTAGAAAACCGAGTGTGTAGAAAAGTTCCGGCTTCCAAACTGGGTGTGTTGTGATAGTGGATTTTTCCCCGGGAGTGGGTAGCGGAGACGTAGGTCGAAAGGACCGAACTTCGTGATCATATCATTGTGTTTGATTTGCTCCTTGTGTCCACTATTTGTTTTATTTTGTTTCTTGTTTATTTGCCCTTTGCATATATTTCATTGCTTTAATTCAATCAAATATCTATCTTGCTAGGATATATTTGTTAATAAGTTTTAATCGGCATTAATATCTAATAAGATTAGCAATAACCCTAGGGTCTTTCACCTTCTAGGGTGCTTTTAGAAATAACATACACCCTATCATGTGCAATATGTAAGTATGAACATAACACTGAATCGTCTCATCCGTGGCATCAACAGGTTTATCTCCCATAAATTTTGATCGAAGCCATTATAACTTTATCACACAACTCATCAAATCTGGAACCTGCCTAAGAAGCCTCTCACATACTTCTGCCCAATTATAGTCATCGTTGCCCGTAACAACAGGGCCATCAATATGGAGCCCAAATATGATGGCTACGTCTTGAAGTATAATGATACACTCGCCTATATGCATATGAAAGGTGTTGGTCTCCAGTCTTCACCTCTCAATCAGGGCACTGATAAGGGCCCAGTCAAGCCTAATATATCTCACTGATGAACACTTTCAAAACCCGGCCTGAGCTACCACCTGTAGTACTTGATTATCCTCCATCTCCCAGCACGAATGACTCTGGGAATCATCCACTATGTTGATTTCTACTACGGGCTGCACACTAATCAAAATTGAGAAAATATTTTTGATTACAAAAATTGAAACTAACACAAAAAATAGGAAATATATACATAAATTTTTACATGTCCCAAGCCAATCTTGTGAGAACGATGATCTTTCTGTAGGTATAATATGTTGGGCTGCATCGGTCCCGGATATATAATAGATATCTTTATAATTTAAATACAATATATTATTTTTTTAGTTGACTGACTTAATCATATGTATTCAATATTCAATATTTATTAAAGAATACATTCAGCATAGAAAAGAAAAATAAGAATAGAACATGCACAATGATAGTCACATCATCCAAATTAAAAATAAAAGGTTATATATTACAAAAACCATAAGTGATATATTCCATACAGCTAAGCCCCAAATAATTAATGCCTAAGCCTAGTTGGACAATTATTTTTATTGTGACCCGGTTGATCGCACCTACTACACTTATTTTTCCTCCTAACTCCTTCTCATCCATCATCCATATTATTTCTAATTCGTAGGAAACAAGGTTGCCCAGGTGATCTCTTATAAACAAGAGGTAATATTCATGGCCCTCCTTGTGTCCAATGTCGACTATCGTATGATGGATGAAAATACTCTTTGTATGTTTGTTGGTAGTTATAAGTTTAATACCAATCTGCGGTGAATGTATAATGTGATATTCTCGCACACCCCTGTAGATCCGAACAAGCAACTACAACATGGGAACAAGGAAGCTATTGTAATTGTAGTATATTGCAAGTGCACGTACAAGTTTGATCCACTAGCATATTAACTTCGCAAGAGCGATTTTCTCTATGTGATATTCCTCAATGACCTCCCATATATTAAAATTGTATCTAACAACATGAAATGATCAAACCTGCACAATCTGATCCCCTAATATGCCTTTAACTTTCATCATCAACTCCGATAGTATATTTGCTCCAAGTGTGCATCGTCTGAGGAATAATTTATTAAGTCTGCAAAATATTTTGCAACTAATGACTATATTGGCATATCGCATGGTCCCCTAAGCATACTATTGAAACTCTCAGAAGCATTAGTCATCATCATACAAAACCGTTTCTCGCCATCTTTACATAAGGCCTACCTATCGATATTGTTCGGACCCAAGCTAGTCTCGATCCAATCATGCACAGCTTGTGAAATGGACTTAATCTTCTCCCGTAATTGCTCATAAACTAATTTTTCTATTGCGTCCATGTTTCCTTTTGAAGTTGTCCCTAATATGTCGTAAGTAATAGCTATATATATTGATGCAGTGATAGATAATGTTGTTGGAGTGCTATTGGGATTTCTTTCATCCTATCAGATATGAATATAATCGACCACGTTCACATACTAGGGATATGAAAACTAATGCATGCAAAAACCCATGTCCAATTTTTCGTGTTTTCAACATCAACCACTACAAAGGCTAAAGGAAATAAACCGCCATCCACGTCTATGCCGGTTACAATGAACAAAACGCCTTTATATTTACCATAAAAATGTGTGCCATCAATGCTAAGATATGACGATAATATATGAATACCTCAATGCAAGTCCCAAATGCTCAAAATACCCCTATGAATCGTCTATCTCCGCCGTCAACAGGATCCTATGATACTTCGTACATTGTCCCTGGATTTTCTTTTTTGAGTGCTTCAAGATAATATGATAAGATCTCATAAGATTTGTCCTAATCTCCGAATATTTTTATCATCGTCTTCCTCCGAGCATTCCAACACTTATTGTATGATACATCTAAGTTGTTGCTTTATGCACTAAAATTCAAATATCCTTTGATCGTAGATCAAGATCCTCCCTTAGTTTAGGCATAATCAATCAATATACGAAAGACGTGGACGTGTGTTTATGATTCATCTCCAATCGAGGATTGTTACATGTATGAATTCCATTGTAGTGTGTTATCTTAAATTGGCCGCCTACTCTTACTGTCAAGCGTGAATCAAGCTTCCAATGATATTTTATATTTTCATCGTGGTTCCCACCACTATCTTCGTCCTTACCATCTTTACGGTAAAAACAAACTACATTATAGCTTGTTGCATTGCTTTTCGTCTGCCTAAACTTGACATTGTTTTTTATGGCCCACAAACGAAGCACATGAATCAATTTATCCTTGCTTTCATATAGATCGCTCTTTCTGAATGAGAAGTCCTCGCCTTATGTATCATCATCTAAATTAGTGCCAATAGGAATATTTTTTAATTTGGAGTCATCAATTCATTCATCTCCATGAAGTTCATCGGGCGGCAGATTCTCTAATACAACATACTCGTTGTTAGAATAACATAGGTCAATTAATTGGTTGTCCCCTTCATCACGATGTATTAAACATGTCATTCTATTTATTTGTTAGCCATCCTCTTTGGCATCATCCTCAGATTCGACACTTGCATTATCATATTCTATCGTCACTCCGATGGAAGGCATTATATCTTGATGAGGAGCGCTATTATCAAAGGCATTTGAAGTGCCCACAAGCAAAGGACCACTCAAGTATTATGACTGTGTCTATCCCATATCCTGTTAGGAAGACGAAAATCACTGGAGTTAACTTTAAGGTCCTCCAACATGCGAGAGTATACTCCATCATAATTCACCAATTTGCCCAAATTTCTGTGATACTTTTCAATTAAGAAATCCATCGAACGCTTCTCATCATACAATATTTCAATGAGACCTATATCGTAGTCACTTGAGATTTGAATGCCGCTTGTTCTATTCCCTATAATAGGATAATTGCAAATTATGTTGAGGTGATACTCGCGTGAATTGGTTAATGTAAGTTTGTGTAAGTCATTAACCAATCCATCGAAAGTACATGATTTGGATATAAGCAACGGTTTCGTTGCACCTCCTTCATATACAAGCATATTATTCTTGAGATAGTTTATCTTCCAATCATATAAGTAAAGAATTACGATTCGATCGTTTATCGTTACCAAATGTCAAACCTTTATTTTTTTACAATTAAATCCTCTAATATCAATTTTACACATCCATAATTTTTACCAAATGTCAAACCTTTATATTTTTAGGATTGCCTAATTTAAATAATTTAAACAATATTTACTTTTAAAATTTGAAAAATAATACACTAATTTTTACAAATTTCCCTAATTTCCCCTCTAACTTCATACACAAATTTCTTTATTTTTTCCACAAAATTCAAAATATTTCAAAAATTATTTCAATATCTAAATTTAAACAAGTTATTAGCATGAAATAGTGAGAATATGTAAAAATTTAGAAGAAAAAATAAAAAAGTTTAAAGATTTGACAAAAAAATTGTCGATGCCCTAAATTTGATATCCAACGAGCTCTGGTAAACTCTGGTGCTTTTTAGCCCTGAACGAGGTCGGCAGTGGCGGCGGCGACGAGAGTATAAATAGCCAGCGGTAGTAGAGATGGTGGCGGCAGCAGGGGCGATGGTAGGAGATGGATCTAGGGTTTGGGGGGAAGGGGCAAAGAGAGAGAGAGAGAGAGAGAGAGAGAGAGAGAGAGAGAGGGTGGGGGGGGGAGAGAGAGAGAACGTGAATGAGATCATATGAGAGGTGAGGTATAAATACCAGTGCATGTGTGAGCCTACCACAACTTCACGGGATTTCAAATCCCGTGAAGTTGCAGGCCTATTTATCAGAGAGCTCGTGCTCTCTGGAAGTGGTGCGTGCAACTTCACGGGTTTTGAAATCCCGTAAGGATATGGCTATCTCATTAGCCATGCACTTATGAAGGTTAATTAGCCCCTAAACTTCACGGGATTTTAAATCCCGTGAAGTTTTTGAACTTTATTTGCCATTTTGACCCAATTTCAGCCAGGTGCTTGAAACTGGGTCAAAATGGCAAATAAATTTTAAATGTGTAGTTTTTTGAAAATAAATCCTAAAGGGGTCTATTTTAAAAATTTGTCCAAAAAAAATCCTATAGAGTGTCCTCTATTGAAAATCATATCAGGAGATAGGGGATGAAAACACCTGGCCTAGCACGAGTCTCTATGCACACGTGTGCCATTGCAATCGCTATTGTCTATTAGTGCAGTTGTCGATGCAGTTTGCATTGATAGACAACAGTGAGTAGATTCATCGCTTATTCTGATGTGTGTTTTAAGACTCATGCTCGGTCACATGCTTTAGTCTCCTATTTCTTATAGGATTTATTACTCGACAGGCCTTGGTAGGATTACATTTTCAATGATAGAGAAGCTGATGTGTGATGGAATCATCAAAATGGTAGGTGATGTGGAGTTGGACCCTTCTTTTCCTTCTCCCTTTTAATTTGTTGTCCCGCATGGAGGATCCTTGGACCTAAATGCGCATACATATATATTATTGATTTCATGAAAGAAACGATTATATCTTTCAATTCAAAAGGTGAATTCTTACATAATACATATGTAAATCGCTTATCTCGACGAGACGAAGCTAACCGGATTGTTAGATTTGTAAAATCTCATCAATATCACTAGTTATAAGCAAAAATATGAAACTAATTAATATTTATTTTATTTTTAGTAATAAAGTTGGAGTCTATTTAGATTAGAAAATAAATTCAATTTTGATTGATGTTGGACTGATTTGTTTTCTATATTATATGGAGTCTTTTTAGGGTAGGATTTGATAATTTCTATCTCTTTATAATTGTAGTCTTATTAGGAATCTATTTTGTTTTTCTATTTAAGAAAAGTTATGTAACTCTGGAATCATCATATCACTTTTATCAATAAATTTATCTTATTATATTTTCTTCGTGGATTCGAAGCTCTTCATAGATTCGGAGATTGTTCGTTGTGGATTCGAAGAGCACCCCTTGTTGGATTCCAAGATTTATCACTTCCATGCTACGTTAGGTTAGAATGAAAACACTTGGCTTAGCACGAGTCTATCTGCACATGTGTGCCATTGCAATCACTATTGTTTATTGGTGTAGTTGTTGTCAATACAGTTTGCATTGATAGACAATAGTGAGTAGATTGATAGCTGATATTGATCTGTGTTTGAATATTCATGCTAGGTCATGTTGATGTTTTATTGATCACACAGTCAATTGTATCTGTTGTTGGATAGGGTTGTTCAGTATTGATGAGGGGCTTCTTTCTTCCCCAACTTTATATCTGGTTCTGAGTAGGGTGGCTGAAAAATCTGCACAAGTAGATACTCGTAAGAGGATGGGGCTTAGGTCCCCCGTGGTTCCTACAACGATCAAGTCAGCTGGTGAGCTTGAGTGGAGAACGTGAAGAACTGTAAGAGTTCTTGTGTGTGCAGTACTCTGCTTAAAGATCATATTTTTGAACCTAAAAAGAGATCAGATCCAAAAGATCATATCTTAAGTTAGAATACTATCTCTATTTATACCGAAGGTATATGGGTAGATCGGTCACTTCGGCCGAATACAGGATGATGGTGGCGAAGTTTTGGGTTGGCGGCTGAGTCAGAACCTACTTTATAGGTATCAGCTGGCGACTGGATGAGCGATCAGCTCAGCATTAAATGGGAAGTGATCGAATGTATGGTGGTGCATATATGGTCCGTGAGTCATGAATGCTATCAGGACTAGAGGCATGATGCGTCTGTCATGCATTAAATGTGATGCTGACACGTTGCCAGTAGGGGAGGCTCGAGGCAGAAGTTGTCCTTTAGCTTCGCTGAAAAGTAATGTCTTTCGAGTCGTCCTCACGAGGCGTCAAGCATCTGGTCGAGTGGGCTCATGGCGAGTCGTTTTCGACAAGAGGGTCGACTGGTACTGTTTTTCGAGTCGATATTAAGAAATGTCGACTCGACGAGTCGGCTAGGTCGGAATCCTCACTAGTCTCTGGACGCCAACTTGATTGGGGCATGACATGCAGAAGTACACCTGTTAGTTGCTTGGCAATGGGTTGCTTTTTGGCGAATGGGAACCATAACTGGTCACATGCTTTAGTCTCCTATTTCTTATAGGATTTATTACTCAAGAGACCTTGATAGGATTTCATTTTCAATGGTAGACAAGATGATGCGTGATTGAATCATCAAAATAGTCAGTGGTGTGGAGTTGTACCCTTCTTTTCCTTCTGCCTTCTAATTTATTGTCATAATAGATTTGATTATGATAAGCATCAGCAGCGCCGCGTCAACTTTTTAGGACAAGCAATATTACTGACCTGGAGCTGAGATTTCATGCATTGGTCTTTTCTGGCTGTAAAGGAAGATCATTTCAAAGGTGCACCAAACCGAAGATGCACATCTCAGCTTTGAATCTTGATAAAGAAAGTAAACAAGGAAGACATTTTATTGTTGAAAACACATGGAGCTTATCACGTACAGAAGCCTTATCATCTACGAAAAAGCAAAACTACTCCGTTATACTTATAGGAGGGTCCAAAGATTCACTATTCATGCTACGGTGAATTACTTTAGCAGTATTATTGTAGTGCAAAACAGAATACTAAAGCGTTGTAGCATTATTACTGTAGCTGAAATAAAAAAATGGTCATGCTTTGCACGGGGTGCATACTAGTAGGTTATATAACAGAAACGGTCTAGTTTCAGCAATGTATTGAAAGTGAAGATTCCTAAATAAAGCACGAAACCAGCATTATGCTATACAGTATACTAACTTTTTTGTTATTTCATTTTTTAAAAAAGGGCAGCGCCTAAACTTTAGTGATAGAAAAGAATAAGGAATTTATGAAGACGGGAATAAAAAAATAGATAGAGGGGTGAGAGTGAACTATAAATTTGCGCGGGGTCATCGGCTTCTATATAGTGGCAGATGATCAAGATGCAACGTCACTAAGCACACAATCCCATTTGTTTCTTCTGCTAATGAGGATTGCATTCTGTAGAATTGACAGAACAGGCTTACTGTGCAGCAGACAGATTGGCGGTCGACCGGGTTGGTCGACCGAATTCATGCACGGGAGTCATTGGACGTTTGGATCAGGGCCGGTCGACCGACGCGGTCGACCGAAGATAGGCCGGTCGACCGCCGCGGTCGACCGACGGACTC
>BQKN01000540.1:416072-435018 GCA_022839385.1 Asparagus kiusianus
AAATCTAGGTGGTTAATGGTCGAAAAACAGCTCAAAATAGTATTTTTGGGTCTACGGACACCCGTGGTGTCTCGGCCACGGCCGAGACACTCGCGGTGTCTCCGCTAAAGCCCAGGGCATTGTTTTGTGTATTCCGTCCATTTTTGCCGTATCTTTGTCGTCCGAACTTGGAATTGTGCGATTTAATGTACGAAGGAAAGCCGACGAGGAGATCTACAAGCTCCCTTGGTTGAATCATATGTGGAGTATATAGGACACGAGGCGTGCTTCATCTTTCGTAAGTGAAGTGTAGCTCCTGATTAGTTTGTATCTTCGTTATTCTGCAGTTCTGTTGCTTCACACGGTTCGTCGACTTACTTCATATGTTTATCAATATTAATTAAGCTTCTGTGACCTAGATAGTAACGTTCATCATCTTCTCTTTGTCTCGAGCTGCGTACAGGAGCCTATAGGCATTTTCAGACACCTACAGATACCCCCTCCATAATGTGTTGGTCTTATTTCTTTTATAGAGGAGGCCAAAATACTTTGGATGTGATCGGTCCAACTTTTAGTCGGTGTGAAAGGACCTGTAGTCAGCTTCGATCTTTGACTTCTTCAATTTTCAGTCTATTCAATATTTTTAGTCTATTCAATAATTGACTTTGAACTGATTATCTCCATCATAACGCGTTGACCGGCATTGACTCAGGGCTATACGTTGACCGGCGTTGACCTTAGGGTTTCACATCGACCGGTGTTGACCTTCATCACAACGCATTGACTGGCGTTAACCTAGGACTACGGGTTGACCGGCGTTGACCTTAGGGTTTTGCATTAATCGGCGTTGACTTTTCATCGCAACGTGTTGACTGGCATTGACTTTTGTCGTAACGCGTTGACCGATGTCTACACACTTTATGCTCTTACGGCGTTAGAGCATGATAATCCCAAATGTTAGGACTACAGGACCAACTATTAAAGCTGATTCATCTGTATGAATGGATCTTATCCTGAAGTTGTCGGATCCTTGAGTCACGAAACTATTTAATGGAGCTAGTGCATCAATGACTATCGCATTTATAGAATTTTTGGTAAATTCTCAGCCATCAACGGGTTTGATTAGCCTTTCTCGACTACCGTTTGAGTCGGACTAGCATGCAGATTGTTCAAATCCGTTCTGCATGTAATGTTGTGCTAAAAGAGTTAACTCTTTTAGTGCTACGATATTGAATACTTAGACTTCATATTTCTCCCATGAAAAGACTAAACGACAACGTGTATTAGACATAGACTTAGGTTTTTGGCAAATCCTCAGCCTTTAACGAATTTGGCTTGCCTTTACCAATTATCATTTGAATCAGGCTTGCATGCGGATTGTTTAAGTTCGTTCCGCATGTGACGTTGTGCTAAGAGAGTTAACTCTCTTAGTGCTACGATATTGAATACGTAGACTTCGTCTTTCTCACGGGAATAGACTACCTGGCAATGCGTGTTAGGCACTGACTTATCCATACTTAGGCTTCAGGATAAAAGTCTTTAAACTTGAATTCTGGTGTCTTCTTCAATTGGTGAAAGACTAAACCTATAACAAGTGTTAGGCGCTGACTTATCCCTACTTAGGATTTGGGATATAATTCCCCGCGCATGTAAGGTGTGGATTTTAAGAGTTGAAAAGTAGTGTCTTCTCTTAGGGCAAAGACGAACCGATACTAAAGAGAAAGAATTTTATATTCTATCTCTAGTTGCAAAGGAAACTTAAAGTGGGATCTCCACTTCTAGAATCTAAAGAGTAAAACTAAGAATGGATCTCCACTCTGAGAATCGAAAAGATTCACATAATCCTAACTGTTGGAAGGTTTGATTACCGAACTAAAGGTAAATTTCTTATTTATCGAGAGTGAATTGTAGTTTTAGCCCTAACTGTAGGAAGGTTTGACCAAGTGGGAGTTTGAGGTAACCCTAACTGTAAAAAGGTTTGATCATTCGATTTGAAAGTGGACCTCTCGTTCATGGAAGGCATCGAAAGGAGATTTTGGCTTTAGCCCTAACTGTAGGAATGTTTGACCAAATGGGGGGGGGGGTTTGAGTGATCCTAACTGTTTAAATGTTTGATCGTTCAATTTATAGATCTCTCGTTCATGGAAAGAATCGAGAGGGGATTTTGGTTGTAGTCATAACTATTTAAATGTTTGACTAAGCGGGAGTGAAAGCATAAATCACAGTGGGGGTGTTGACTTATACGAATCACTTAGTGGGGGTTTTAGATGTCAAATGACGAGATCTTAACACGAAGGGGATTTGATAATCGCAATGGACCATTTGAATTAAAATTTCCAGTGCTATGTCAGGACTTTAACAACGGGAGATTAGTGTTTATCACTTTGTTTGTAATGACCGGGTTATCCCTAAGAATATTATATGTAACATTCTTCCGAGAATTTTTCATTACATGAATTATCCACCCCCAGCTTTCTTTACAAAACTGGGTCCAATAAGGATCACATTGTCCTCAGTCGCATGTTCGGGTTATCCTTAAGAGTATAAGATTCTCTAGGAATTTTCCTTCAATGGTAGGAAACAGTTTAGACTCATATACCTATTGGAGTATGCAGGGAGCAGTTTAACCTCATACACCTGTTGAAGGATTGAAAAGTAGTTTATACTCGTATACTCTTCGGAGTCTTGATTTGGACTAATTTAGCATTATGATACTAGCTTCAACCAAGATTTGGATGCTATTCTTGAGGACGAAACAAGCCTTGGTGCGATAAAGGATCCTCCTATGGTACGTGCAGTACTTTGGATCCGAAGTATTATTAGCTTCCTCCTGATTTGTGATAGGTGGCAGCTTGATCTTGTTGTTTTTGAGGAGGGATTTAAAAATGGCCAGAACGTCTTTATCCTTGAAGGAGTACTCTTTTTGGAGTCTTGGATCTGAAGTCTTTTGCTATCTCCAGGGTTACTTCTGTGATATCTGATTAACATCAACAGCTAGTGCAGGTGCCTTCCCCTTTCCATGGAAGGTGCAGTTTGATTTTGGAGGGTTAGCCGTTGGTTGGCTTCTCTCGGCTTTCTTCCTTTTGCGGAAGCGTTCGGCCTGCTCTCCATGCACCTTCAACTCTCTCCAAGTCTTGGACGGTTCTACTCTCATAACTTTCAAGATATCAATAGACAGATTGTTATGATAGGTTTGTAGGATGAAGTCCTCTATGACTGGATCTCAGCAATTCATCGCCTTCTTTCGGAAGCGCTTGATGAATTCGTTGACCATCTCTTTGTCTTCCTGTTTCTCCTCAAAGAGCATCCTGATTGATACCTTAGTGTTATCATGAAAGAAATTGCCAAGAAATGAGCTTTTCATGTCATCCTAGCTGTTGACACTTTCAGGCTTGAGACGACGGTACCAATCGAAAGCAGCCCCGTGAAGGGTGCCTACGAATAACCGAACCATCAAAACTTCATTGCCAGAAATCATGCCCAAGTAGGACTTGAAGTAGATCTGATGTTGAGTGGGCGAGTCCTTCCCGTCGAACAGCGTGAAGTTGATCAGGTTAAACTTCGTCGGGTACGGGATCGACTTCCACTCTCTCGGGTAAGGACACGAAATACCGGTCTTCTTCACCTCTTAAGCAGATATCAAAGTGTTGATTTTACTCTCGAGGTCTTTCATCTTTTCTTCCTCGTCTGCATCATGCTTTGGATGATTTATAAAAGGAACAACGCAGCCACCCTCGGCATTATCATCTTTGGTGGGATCACCCCCGGCGTCGTTGTCTTTAGTGGGGCCACCCCTAGCATTTTGGTTAACGGGAGGGTTATCAGCATTGAGATATTCATCCACATCTGAATCGCTATCTGTTTGGTTAGCAATGTTGCGATGGTTGGATTCACCAAGTTGATTGGACAGAGTCCGAATCCGTTGGTCATATTCTTCCTTCATCCGCATCATGGTCATTTTCAATTCGAACTTGAAGTTCTCTTTTTGCTTAGCCAAAGAATTCTCGATGATTTTGGTCATTTGCTTAGTGTTAATCATGAACTCCAAAGCTTGTCCCACGCTAGACATTGTGTCGTCGGAGGTGATTATGGAGTAAGTATCTGAAAGTTCGTCCTATGAAGACAGTCATTCGTGCATCCTTGGGTCAACCCTATGTTTGATGGCTTCTAGCTAGAGTCAAGATATCCGTTGGGCTATTCCTTAACTTTTCTTCCCGAAGAAAAGTCAGGATTAGAGCCGTTTGAAACAATCGTAGATTTTCCTCTGTCAACCATGTTGATAGTGACTTCAGGGAATTCGTTATCTTGACCGGCTAACTTTCTTTTACGAAAACACCTTGACTTACCCTCTGTTAACCATGGTTTCAACGCTTCAGGGGAAAGCCTTTGGAATATGGGGACCCTCTGTGAAGCGGTTTTGGGATAGCTACATTCTAATAATACTATCCGGATAATTTTGGTACATGGACAGTGAGAGTTCGTTTCCCAGGTACTTCTCTTTAGAGATTTGTTTGTACCCCCGGCCCGATAATACAACTCATCGGTATGATTGCCAGAGCAGCCTATCGTGTGCTAGCACAACTTCCTAGGTATAAAGTTATCATCATCAAATAAATACGTTTGTATTTTCAAGAGTCACACGTTTGGAGTTACACCTTTGTAAGCGCGGGACCTCAACGGGCTCTTGGACTTTGACACGCAGTCTGAGGCAGTCAGTAATAGGGGTTTTTTCATTATAGGAAGCTTTCAAATTATTGCAAAAGCACATGTGACCCCCAGTTCAATGAGTTATTCGGGGTTTATTCACTGGGCCCAAGCGTTCTCTGATGGGAACCTTGCCTCGATCTTCGTGCAAAGGACATAGGTAGTTCACCATTGTTTTCTTGCCTTTGGATATATCCATACTGTCGCGAAATTTCACCGAAGGTGCAGGATTAGAAGGATCAAGATCTAAACTTAACAAAAGCTGGGAACTAGCTTTGGATCTGGAATCGAGCTAGAGACACGACTGGTGTCTCTTGTCGGGTAGAAGCGCTGACTTGGCCTTCGGCACCCAAACCTGCTTAGATCTTGATGGCCTTTTGAACACCTCTTCTTTTTGTAATTCTTGTGCTTTATACACAAGGATTCGGGCGTGTGCAAGAAGTGCATGGCGCTTCTAGATGCGCTCCTCGAGATTAGAACGGGTTCGTTTGACATGAACCTATTTGTCAGTTGACGGTTGGGAGGAGGACCCTGATGCTTGTTGTGACAGCGGCTTAGCCACTTGGCACTTTCTGAACTCTAGATCTGCTTGGTAATAGAGTCCATCTACCTAATTCAAAGCCTTAGCGAATTGGTAGGCGAGATGTTAACGGCGCCTTTGACGAGCCCTTTTCGTCAACAATAGTGCATCTTCGACGAGCAACTCCTTAACCTTTAAGGAGTTGTCACGAACGTCGGATCCGGCCTTCCTAAGCACCAGGGAGAAGCCTTCAATAGCAACTGAGTGAAGATCATCACCCTGATTCTTCAGATCTGAAGACCAACGAACCTTCTTGAGGGAAGCGGCCTTCCTGTGCTTGCAAGGAGAAGACGATCTGGAGGAGGAGGAGGAGGAGACGTACTCCTCAAATTTTTGCTGGTCGAACTCGTATTCAACTTCTTCAGCCACGGGATCTTGATCGTCGGCTACGGTACGATAGCCTTGGCAGTAAAGATGTTGTCTCCCACTGTGATCACCAGCTTCTTTGCGTAGAAAGTTGATGTTTTCATTGTGTAACTTATTACAGCTTTAGTCGTTACAAGAAGTTTAAAAGTCTGATCTTTTTATAAGATCTCCCTATATAATAAAATAAAGAAAATTATAACTCTTCTCAAACAAACACAACAGATATTTATCTACCACTGCTTACGTAGGATCTTTGCCTGTACCGGGGATATTAATATCCATGGACTACCAAGTGATCAGATCAATCTGGAGTTTCGTTGATTCACAAAGAAATTAAGAAATCAAAGTAATTATCTCGGCAACAGCAAGACAACCACTCTTCTCGAGATCGCAGCTAGGTACGATCTCAAGGAAAGGAATCGGGCTATGGATCTGACGAACTCCTCTTCCTTATGTTGAAGAACTCGATCTGATCTCCTCCTCCTCTCTGAAATTCGTGCTCCTCAGTATCTGATTCAGCAGGGCTTCGCCAAGACTCGAGAATTTTCGATCTATGTAAATGAAGGCCCTAGGGTTGTATTTATAGGCTTCAGACCTTCGTTTTCGGATAAGAACGATCGATTCACTCTTATCCTCAGTTATAACCATTTTATCATGTTCTAGGATAACATTAGATCGTTGGAACAAATCTAAGCCGTTAATGGTCAAAAAACAGCTCAAAATAGCGTTTTTGAGTATGCGGACACCCACGGTGTCTCCGCTAAGGCCCGGGGCATTGTTTTGTGCGTCCCGTCCGTTTCCGTCGTATCTTATGTTAGGTCTCATGTTATGAGCCTACATCTTTTAATCTTGTTTTGATGATTTTAAACAATTCTTAATATTGTTTGTCTAGTGTTTGTGTTTCTTATTAGGTATTCTAGACAAACAACGAAGTTGGAGGATGGATGGAATCGAGTATTCACGATCATATCCAATGGAGGTTGACGGAATAGTGGTTGAAGCCTTGCAATTCAAGTTGTAGATCTAAGTTCAAGCTTCATCCGCAAGTTTACCAAGTCAAGCTTATTGAAGACCTTCATCAAGCTTAGGTTTTATATTATGTGTGTTAGTACTTTAAGCTCAATTATATACACACATACACATTTTGGTTTTTGTATATATATAGTTATATATATACATATATGTTTTGGTTTAGCTATATAGATATGAAACAATATATATCTTCATATATACTTTTATATGTTTCATATTCTATTGCATTTGGAAAAATATTGTGTTTTTGGTTTATATGGTTTATAGACTTAACAACTATAGTTTATATTTTTTATCAAGTCTATAAAATCATTTTACAAAAGTTTCAATATTGTGTTTATGTCAATGACAAAAACATGTATGTTTAGTTTTCATATTTTTGGACATATTTGAAAAATGATGAGTTTTCTACTGAGAAGTGCAATTCCTAAAAAAATCTTTTTGCAACATGTTCATTTACATGTTTACAATGATTTTCCAAAGTTTTAAATTTTTTGGAATTTATTTGCTATTTTTAAAGGCACTTCAAAAATCAGTTTTACTATTCAAATCAGGCTGATATAGTATCAGTCGACTGATGAATATGTTCAGTCGACTGAAGAAAACGCCTAGAATAACAAAAAGTTTCTATTTTGTTTTGGTCGACTGACTCGACTGATGAGGTCATCAGTCGACTGATATAGTCCATCAATCGACTGATGAGCTGGAAAACACCTCTAACGCTCAGCTCATCAGTCGACTGATGAAAGCCGTCAGTCGACTGATGTTGTAACAGCTAGTTTTTTAATCTGTTATAGATTTGGGTTTTTGGTCTTTTTGTCTTGGTTTCTCTTGGCTTTGGGGTTCCTATAAATACCCCCACATACCCTTTATTTTATTTAAAAAGAAGAAAGTTTTTTAAACAAGTTTACAAGGGTTTTAAGTTTGGTTTTAGTTTGTTTCAAGTGTTTAGTTTGTGAAGAAATTTTCACAAGAGCAAAGAGGAGATCATCCTTTGGTGTTTGAGATTCAATCTAGCTTTACATTTATATTATTTGATATCAATTCATTAGGCTAGTGTTAACATTGAGTTTAGTTGATTTTATTTACTCATTGTTTGCACACACAACCATTGAGCTTATTGTATTTTCATACATTGTATAATTTGGGTTGTGGGGTTTGTGTAACATTGAGTGTGAGCTTACCTTGAGTGCTCATCCATATTAGAGAACATTTTGTTGTATCGAGTTTCATTGTGAGTTGCACATTATATTAAACTTGTACACCGAGAGAAGTGTGTGGTGAGAGACGGGGTCGTCCCAAGAGAAGTAGGGTAGGTGGTAATTCCTAGCGGTAGGTTGTAATTCCTAACACTTGAGGGAGACACGGGCTAGAGACCAACACTTAGAGGGTGTAAAGTGTGATTGCAAGAGTGTGAATTGTAAAGTTTTCGGTGAACTAGAAAACCATAGTGTGAGGTGTAAACGTTATTCGGGTGAGCGTAGAAAACCCGGTTGTGATAGTAGAGATCTCCTCGAGGTGAGGAGCCGAGACGTAGGTCATGGGGACCGAACTCCGTGATCATATCGTTTGTTTGTGATTGCATTGGCGTACTTTTACATTCGTGCTTATTATTCTTATTTTTATGTTCATATCTTATATCTCCTTTGTATATTGCTTGTTGCTTATATTGCCCACTATCTTGTTTATTTTTGTTTACCCTTATGTATATTACTTATCCTAGCTCATATATCTTGTTGTATTTCATACTTGCTAGGATAACTTGTTAATAAGTTTTTAATTAGCATTAAGTCGTATTAGATTAGCATAAACCCAATTCACCCCCTCTAGGGTTCCTTCCTAGTGGCATTAGGGTACTTTCATTTGGTTTCAGAGCTTGGTGCTCTTTGATTTAAGGTCTAATCACCTTGAGTTAAAGATCCAAGTTATCTTTGTGCTAATCTAGTTTTGATTGTTATCTTGCTTGCACATAATTATGATGAATATGGATGGTGCATCTTGTTTAGGTTGTGATCCTAGTATTGCTCCTAAATTTAATGTTTTTCCCTATGCTCAATGGTGTTTTATATTTAAAATATTTGTTGAATCTAAAAATATCGATTTGTGGGAAGTTATTGATAATGCTTATATTGTGCCCACTTTGGAAAAATCCAAGTGGAGCAAAAATGATAAAAAGATGTTTACAATGAACAAGCTTGTGTTAGAGTTTTTATTAAATGCATTTGATTCATCTATATCTAACAAGCTTGATTCTTTTGATAGTGCTTACAAACTGTGAAAATTTGTAGAAGCACATCAAGGGAACTTAGAGGCGATCCGACAAGCTTTGGCGGCTTCCTCTTCAAGTTCTATTGGAGCATCATGCACACGTCTACTAGGGGATAATCCTAGTGTGGTAAGTGATTCTGATTCCGATGATGAATTATCTATTAGTGAACTCACTTGTGCATATGATAGATTAGCACATGCCTACAAGAAATTACAAAATAATTTTATTTATTTAAAAAGCAAACATGTAGAATTAAAATCTGATCATGAGTTGCTAGGTTTCAAATTTGATGTCATTGCAAAAGAAAATACTATGCTTAAATAAAACACTGACTTGTTAAATTTGGAAAATAAAAAATTAACTTCATCCATCACTAGCTTATCTCATGATAAAAATAATATCATGTTAGAAGTAGAGAACATAAAAAATGATACTGCTTCTTTCATAAATGACTATTTATGTTTTACTTCTAATGTTAATGCATATGTGCCTAATGATGAGTTGAACAATGTTAAAAACTATATTTCTTCTTTAGATTCAACTCTAACTACTTGCATTAACAACCATAAGAAGCTTATGAATATGTGTGCCAAATCTAAGTCTAAATCATCCACTCATTATGCACACATATATAGCAAAGTTTATAAATGCTCTATTTGCGGCCAAAAAGGCCATCTAGCTAAATTTTTCTATGATGCACACAAACATAACAATGCTAATGATTATTTTGTATCTCAACAAGTTTCTTCATCACATGCACACACTCATAAAATTCATCATAAACATGCACGTGTGTTTAAATGTGATCTATGTGGTCGATTTGGCCATTTGGCAAAGTTTTGTTTTGATTTGAAAAAGATTCCACTTTTGCCAAATAATTTTAAAAGATCATAAAAGTTTAAGTGTGATCATTGTGGTAGATTTGGTCATTTGACCAAATTTTGTTTTGATTTGAAGAGAGTTTCACATTTGCAAAATGATTTAAAAAGGACATATTTATTTGCAAATGTTCCTCGTGCACATCCATATGGTCCACAAAAACAAATAGGCTTCTTTCATTACACTTATTATAATCGGAAGGGTCATTTGAGCAATTATTGTTATGACCGGATTAGTGCACAAAATGTGCCCAAAAGGGTTCATAACCCTAGGGCTTTGAGCTTTAATGATAGAGGTCATGTCCCTAAACCCTTTGGTACCAAGAATACTTGGGTACCAAAATATGTTTGATTTTTTTAACCAAGAATTTTAATGTTTTTATTTTTTTTTCATGTCTTGGTTTTGAAAAATGTTTTGAAACTCTTGTAAATGAAAACAATTTTCTTTTGCTCAATTCTTTTGTTTTCATTTTATTAACTTTGATTTTAATGAGAGGTTTGTGTTTATATAACCCTCCAGATTTATTGGGTGTTTATTCCCAAATCTTGTTTATCGGGTGCTAAAATATTTATATGGGTTGGAACAAGCTTAAGAGCTTGATATATGGTTGCCTCTCTTGTATTTTGTCAAAAAAATTTGTTTTGATTCTGTAAAACCCTGTGAAATTTGATAAATGAGTTTTTATTATGAAATATATGTTTTTATCATAGATGAATAGGATAACAAGTATTTGGGGATCAAACAAGTATATTTTATATGAGAGAGACCAAGTGTCAAGACCAACACACACACAACATGCACAAACAGGAGAAAGCCTGCGCGGTCGACCGTGACGGTTGACCGCCACGCGCGCAACAGTGGCAGGAGGCCTCTGTCTCTTGCGCGGTCGACCGTGGCGGTCGACCGCTGAGAGTTTCGACCGCTGAGAGTTTTGCCAGTTTTATTCTTTTCGGTTCAGTTTGGGGTTTTTGGGTCGGGTTTGTGGGCTCATATATATTGTTTTAGTTTGTGAGAGCCTTTTTCTTCACCTGAGAAAACCCTAGCAGCCTCCTCCCTCTCTCTTGCAAACCCTAGCTCTTTCTTTGGACATTTCTTGGTGAGTTTTGGAGAATTTTAGTGAGTTCCAGCGACGTTAGCGTAGGAGGATCTTTTCCAGCATCGTTTTCAGTTGTTCTTCACCCCTCAGGCGAGTTTTATCTCGCTCAACCCTACACCCCTGCTTTTAGATTTGTTTTTCTAATGTTTTCTTGTGATTTGTGAGCCTAATATGCTATTTTCTTTGTATAAAGATAGATCTTATTATTTTATGATGCAGAAGAACAAGTTTCTAGTTAATAAAGATCACATACGAATTTCTTAATGTAGATCTAGATCTGGAAATACCACTAACAAGAGTTTTGTAAGAAAAATATTTGTTTTCGAAGGTTTCGACATGAAATATACATGCTTAAGTTTTGATTTGTTTTATCTATAGTCATTAGTTTGTAAAACACATGTTTTGGTTATGCTAAATCATTTATGAAGGTTTAATAATGCTTATAATTATCTCACGGAAGTTTTGGATCGAACCCACGTAGAACAGAAACTAAACTAGGGTTTTTGCTTTTACGCGGTCGACCGTGACGGTCGACCGTGGCGGTCGACCATGTGTCGTGCACAGAAGTAGTAAGTTTCTGCTCCAGTCGCGATCGACCGTGGCGGTCGACCACTGGGAATTTTTGCTGTTTTGTCCTGTTGTGTTTAGATTTGTGTGGCTGGCATAATATCTGGGTTATTTGGGTTTGTTATACACTGAGAATTATGTACATGAGTTGAGTACAGACATGAGTCTTAGTTTGATTCACCGGGACACGAGGGTGAATAGTTTAGATGTTGTTTCAGGTATTATTTATATGAGAGTCCTCGTATTGGACTATAATCATCAGAGTCCTCGTGTTGGACTATAAACTATTGAAGTCCTTATGAGGGACTATGAGTTATGAGAGTCCTCGTGTTAGACTATAATCATCAGAGTCCTCGTGTTGGACTATAAACTATTAAAGTCCTCGTGTTGGACTATAAGCTACTAAAGTCCTTGTTCCGGACTATAAACTATGAAAGTCCTCGTGTTGGACTTTAAGTAATACAGGTTGACATATTTTTGACATATGACGAGTTATTGATGGTATGGTTGGAGATGGAGCTATTACTCCACGTAGTTGTTGGATTGGGCATTTAGCTATTTACAATATGAGCTTATAGGATTGTTGAGTTACCCATGCACATGTTGTAAATTCCTAAATATCAAACTCTTATTTTATTTCAGAGTTTATGATTGATTATCTATATGTATTAACAGCTATTTTCATATCCCTCTAGCCCTTACCCTGGGGTTGGTTAAGATGTTACTCGCTATAGCGCTTTGACGCTCGTTGTTTCCCCCACTTTCAGGTAACGAGCCAGGTGTACAGAGAGCCGTAGCTTGATGGATTTGCTTTAGTCATTATTTATAGACAGTGTTAGTAGTTATGTCAGAACTCCACAGTAGATGTATTTTGTTAAATATTTTGAGATGTTATTTCTAGTTTTGAAAAATGCGAATGTGCCTTAGTAATACTTCATTTGAGTTCATATTGTGAGACAGTTGTATCAGTTCAGATGTTTTCTTCTCAGAGATTTATTCATTTATGTCAGTGATGATGACCTTTCTTCAGAGTATATGTTGTTTCATATTACTTCTGTATTTTCTCTTTTGCCTGTTTTGTACCTACACCGGTTATTGATTCCACTAGATAGATATTTACTATGATGGTGAATCATGTTATTGTACGGTGTGGTGCATGGCAGGTTTGACATTCTTGGTTTCACCTTGGACTGTAGCCTTGTTAAAACCAGAGGTGTCACAGTTGGTATCAGATCTCTAGTTCCAGTATCCTTAGGATCATCCTATGTCGAGTCGTGGAGTTAGAATAGTGTTTCTTAGGATTCATGTATAGAGTCCGCTAAGAATTTCTAGTACGAGTGAGGACATTATATACGCGTATTCAAAAATTACGGATATTTTTTTATAATATTAAAAGTATTTGCATGAATGATATATGATATGAACTCTCTATTTATATTAGATCCATATACGTTTTGTTTGAGGACTCATAAACCTTCTTCTATGTGCTCAGATGGTAGGACGCGGTAGACCTCACACTCGGAGAGTTAGTTAGGCAGAGCCACAGTAGGCTCTACTAGCACCGCAGCATACTCCACCCGAGCTGCAACAGGCTTCCCAATACCTGATAGATCTGATTGCTCCCATAGCCGCTAAAATGGCAGCTCTTGAGGAGCTTGTGATGAGTCACATCACCCCACCACCACCAGTAGTTCCACCACCGGTTGTACCAGATTTTCCAGTTACGGAGGCTTTACAGGGGAACACATCAGTACCTAACCCGCAGGCAGTTGTGGATAGAACAGCAGAGCAGAAGACTTGGCTCCGTCTGGTGGAGAGATACTAGAAGATGAGAGCACCGGAGTTTCAGGGATCATCAGATTCACTGGCAGCGTATAAGTGGAAGGAGGATGTGAGCAACATTCTTGAGATACTGAATGTGACATCGGTTCAAAAGCAGAGGCTGGCGTCTTACAATCTCAAGGGAGATGCAGGGAGATGGTATCGGTTGCAGTTCACTCCAGATCAGAGGATGACACTCACCTGGGAGGACTTCACTTATTTCTTTGATGAACAGTGTATCTCTTTCACGGCACGGGCCGGGAAAGAGCTTGAGTTATCCAGATTAACTCAAGGAGGCATGTCAGTAGCGGATTTTGAGAGCAGATTTATGAGTCTACTTCATTTCACAGGCACGTGGCAGACCGGAGAGCGCCAGACTCAGATGTTTCTAGCAGGACTTCGCCCTAGCCTTCGTCGATACCTCATTTCTAGGAGGTTTTATTTAGTTTGAGAGGTAGCGGATGCTGCCATCTCTCAGGAGAATGAGTCAGCCATGTTCCAGAAGGACAAGGAGAGAAACAACAAGGAAAAGGGTAAGAATAAGAGGCATTTCTCGGGACTCCAGTAGCAGTAGCAAGGCCCTCATAGGAGAGGGCCCCAAAATGAGCAAAGAGCGCCTCAGCAGCACAAGTTCCAGGGCACTTGTTTTAAGTTTCACAAGACTGGCCACAAAGCATCAGAGTGTCGCAGTGCACCAGTAGGAGCCCAGCAAGGGAGAGGGCAGAATCAGCAGCAGGGCAGATTCCAGGGCCGAGGTCAGGGTCAGCAGACAAGACTTGAGGCACCGCCAGCAGTTCCTATGATTGAGGGGCAGGTTCGTGTAGTTCAGGAGGTCCTTCAGGGGCAGGTAGTCCAATATACCCCATCTCCAGCAGCAGAGCAGCTTCCAGCCATGGTCCGAGTTAGTTGTGGCAACCTCTCAGAGGAACCAGTTTGCGGAGTCATTACTGGCGTTCATCGAGGAGGTGATGCTTCGGGATCAGAGTGTGGATATATGCGAGACTAGAGTTGTCTCAGATTTTCAGGATGTCTTTCAGGACATACCTGGGTTACCTCTTGTGAGAGAGGTTGAGTTCTGTATTGAGTTGCAGCCGGGCACAGCCCCGATATCCGTATGGCACCTGCTGAGATGAGGGAGCTACAGACCCAGTTGGATGAGTTGTTAGTTCAGGACTTTATTCATCGGAGTCATTCTCCGTGGGGAGCGCCGATCCTCTTCGTGAAGAAGAAGGATGGTAGTATGCGATTGTGTATCAACTACCGTGAGTTGAATAAGGTCACTATCCGGAATAGATATCCTTTGCCTCGGATTGATGACTTGTTCAATCAGCTATAGGGAGCACAGTATTTCTCGAAGATTGATCTTCGTTCTGGTTATCATCAGTTGCGGGTTTGGGAGATGGATATTCCTAAGACCGCCTTTCTGACTCGATATGGGTCCTTCGAGTTTTTGGTTATGTCATTTGGGTTAACCAATACACCCGTGGTATCCATGGATTTGATAAACCGGGTCTTTCGTCCATTTTTGGACCAGTTCATGATTGTGTTCATTGATGATATTCTTATCTATTCGAGATCAGAGTCGGAGCACGAGTAGCATCTATGTTTACCTTTGCAGACCTTGCGTTAACATCAAGTATATGGTTCAGCAAGTGTGAGTTTTGGATTTTTGAGGTCAGCTTTCTTGGTCATCTTGTCAGCAGAGAGGGCATAGCGGTAGACCCAACTAAGGTTTCAGCAGTACTTGATTGGGAACCGCCGAAAAATGGTTACCAAGATTCATAGCTTTTTGGGATTGGTCAGATATTACAGGAAGTTCATTCAGGACTTCTCGAAGATTATGATGCCCCTTACACGCCTTACAAAGAAGGGTGTACAGTTTACTTGGAGCATGGAGTGCCAGAAGGCTTTTGATACCTTGAAGGCTAAGTTGACTGCGGCGCCAGTTCTTACTATTCCGAGCAGTGACAGGACATTTGTTGTATACGCGGATGCGTCATAAGCAGGTTTGGGAGGTGTTCTAATGCAGACTCAAAAAGTAGTAGCATACATCTCACAGCAGTTGAGAGTTCAGAACTACCCCACTCGTGATTTAGAGTTAGCAGCGGTTGTATTCGCGCTGAAGGCGTGGAGACACTACTTATATGGAGTGTAGTTCAAGCTTTTCACAGACCATCAGAGTTTGAAGTACCTTTTCTCCCAGAAGGAACTTAATCAGAGGTAGCAACGATGGATTGAGTTCATCAAGGACTACGAGTTCGCCATTCAGTATCATCCGGGGAAAGCGAACGTCGTAGCAGATGCTTTGAGTAGGAAGCGTCGACATCATGTGCGACTTTGAGGTGCTCATTGTATAGAGATCTTCTCACTCTTAGCCAGTTCGACTTTAGGCCAGAGTTTTACAGGACCAGCGCAAATTTAGGAGCTATATCAGTGTAGCCGTCTTGGAGGGACAGAGTAGTCAGAGCTCAGTTAGAGGACTCTTGGATTCAAATCCGGAAGGAGGAGATTTCCAAAGAGCCCAAGGATGATTGGACCATTGGAGCAGATGGAGGCCTTCGAATGAAGGGTCGATTACTTATGCCAGCCAGTGTAGAGCTGAAGAAGGAGTTGTTTGATGAAGCATAACGTACCCGATATACAGTGCATCCAGGAACTACCAAGATGTACAAAGACTTGAGGAGACATTTCTAGTTGAGTGGTATGCGTAGAGACATTACAGATTATGTGGCTAAGTGTTTTACCTATCAGTAAGTGAAGGCAGAGCACCATAGACCAGCAGGGATACTTCAGCCTTTACCCATTCCAGAGTAGAATTGGGCGGACATTTTTGTGGACTTCATTATGGGGTTGCCGTAGTCGAAGAAGGGGAATGATTCAGTTTGGGTGATAGTGGATCGGTTGACGAAGTTGGCATATTTTATTCCAGTGAGGACCACTTATACCGCCGAGACATATGCGAGGATATTTATTTGGGAGATAGTTCGACTGCACGGAGTTCCAGACACGATTATGTCAGATAGAGAATCAGTATTCACCTCACACTTTTGGAGGAGTTTCCAGAATTCATTCGGCAGCAGATTATTGCACAGCAGTGTATTTCACCCTCAGACGGACGGTCAGACAGAGAGAGTGAACCAGGTGTTGGAGGATATGCTACAGGCTTGTGTTATTGATTTCCACGGTAGCTGAGAGGATCATATTCCGTTGATAGAGTTTACTTATAACAATAGTTATCAAGCGACAATTGGTATGGCTCCGTATGAGGCACTATACGGAGGCCTTGTAGATCCCCTTTATGTTGGGCAGAGCCGGAGGATAGCTTGTTGCTTGGACCAGAGCTGGTGAGGTAGACTACCGAAAAGGTAGCATTGATTAGGGAGCGTATTCTAGCCGCTCAGAGTCGACAGAAGAGTTACGCAGATCATAGACGGTGACCTTTAGAGTTTCAGGTGGGAGATTATGTTATGCTGATGATATCGCCGATGAAGGGTGTGCAGTGATTTGGTAGATGGGGAAAGCTTGCCCTGAGATTTGTTGGCCCTTTTCAGATTGTTGAGCGTATTGGGGCTGTTTCTTATAGACTAGATCTTCTAGCATCGATGTCTAGTGTGCACGACATATTTCACATCTCTATGCTCAGGAAGAACCTTCATGATGAGGAGAGACAGCGAGTGTTGGATGCTCCGGAGATCAAGATTCAGGACGATTTGACTATGATTGAGATCCCAGTTTGTATACTTTCTAAAGAGGACAAGAAGCTTAGAAATAAAGTGATTCCTTTGGTGAAAGTCCAATGGAACCGGAGAGGATCTGAGGAGATTTCTTAGGAGCGCGAGGAGGATATGCGTCGCGACTACCCACACCTGTTTGAGCAGGTAAATTGATTGAATTTTGTTTTCTTATGATTTATGATGATTTTGGGATAGTTATATTCATTTTTAACACTAGAATGGGGGTATTGTCACCTGATCCTTAATCATTTGGAAAATATATGGTATATACATAAGGGTTTCCTTGTTTGGATTATTTCGCTCGATGTACTAATTTTAATTAGTTAAGAATTAAGGTGCGAATATTTGCATTCTAAGTCATTATTTTTAAATAGTACTATCTGCAAATTTATGCTATGAGATGTCGTGATTTTCTCAGATTATTGATGTTTGAGATGCAATTTCGGAATTTCGATGACAAAATTCTTTTAAGGGGGGAAGAATATAAAACTCTGTGAAATTTGATAAATGAGTTTTTATTATGACATATATGTTTATATTATAGATGAATGGGATAACAAGTGTTTGGGGATCAAACAAGTATATTTTATATGAGAGAGACCAAGTGTCAAGACCAACACACACAACATGTACAAACAGGAGAAAGCCTGCACGATCGACCGTGGCGGTCGACTGCCACGCGCGCAGCAGTGGCAGGAGGCCTCTGTCTCTTGCGCGGTCGACCGTAGTGGTCGACCTTGGGAGTTTTGTCAGTTTTATTCTTTTCGGGTCAGTTTGGGGTTTTTGGGTCGGGTTTGTGGGCTCATATATATTGTTTTAGTTCGTGAGAGCCTTTTTCTTCACCTATGAAAACCCTAGCAGCCTCCTCCCTCTCTCTTGCAAACCCTAGCTCTTTCTTTGGATGTTTCTTGGTGAGTTTTGGAGAATTTTGGTGAGTTCCAGCGACGTTCAGTGCAGGAGGATCTTTTCCAGCATCATTTTCAGTTGTTCTTCACCCCTCAAGCGAGTTTCATCTCGCTCAACCCTACACCCCTGCTTTTAGATTTGTTTTTCTAATATTTTCTTACGATTTGTGAGCCTAATATGCTATTTTCTTTGTACAAAGATAAATCTTATTATTTTATAATGCAGAAGAACAAGTTTTCAGTTAATAAAGATCACATACAAATTTCTTAATGTAGATCTAGATCTAGAAATACTTCTAACAAGAGTTTTGTAAGAAAAATATTTGTTTTCGAAGGTTTCGACACGAAATATACATGTTTAAGTTTTGATTTGTTTTATCTATAGTGATTAGTCTGTAAATCACATGTTCTAGTTTTGCTAAATCATTTATGAAGGTTTAATAATGCCTATAATTATCGCACGGAAGTTTTGGATCGAACCCACGTAGAATAGAAACCAAACTAGGGTTTCTGGTTTTACGCGGTCGACCGTGGTGGTCGACCGCGTGCCGTGCACAGAAGCAGTAAGCTTCTGCTCCAGTCGCGATCGTCCGTGGCGGTCGACCGCTGGGAATTTTTGCTATTTTGTCCTGTTGTGTTTAGATTTGTGTACATGAGTTGAGTACAGACATGAGTCTTAATTTTATTCACGGGACATGAGGGAGAACAGTTTAGATGTTATTTCAGACATTATTTATATGAGAGTCCTTGTGACGCCCCTGGGTTCACACAAGGCTGCAGTCCGAGGTGAAACCAGAAATGTCAAACCTACCATGTACCACACCGTGCAATAACACGTTTCACCATCACATTTACTATCTCTCTAGTGGAATCAACAACAGGTGTAGGTACAAAGCAAGTAAAAGGTAAATCAACAATACTGGATGAAATGATAGAACATAATACATCTCATCAACGAAATAAACTGAAGTACATAGTCAAAGTCTGAAATGAATAAACTGGAGTTCTTAACAA
>BQKN01000540.1:461148-471630 GCA_022839385.1 Asparagus kiusianus
ATATATATATACAATTATATATATAGTTATTTCTCTCTCCTCTTCTCTTCTTTTTCACGCCACAACTTCTTCTTCTCTCTCTTCCTCCCCGCTCTCTCTCTTCCGCCACCTTCACCTTGCCTCACCGTTCATCCTCCGACCAACGCCACCAAGCCCCCTCCTCCGTCCTTCATCGAGACCAACACTGCTGCTCCCTTGTTGCCGACGAGCCCGCCTCCTCTTCCCTGTCGAGCCGCTCTCGTTCAAACGTCGTCATCCACCCGCGCCCAAGCTTGATGCACCACTTGCCATCATAGCCGCTGCCTTCACTGCCCCTTAGCGTCGTCGACCACTGCCTCACCCCTGTGTCCGCCCCTCAGCCCGAGCTCCTCCCCCGCTGCAGTCCAGTGCTAGCAGCAGCCCTGACAGCCATACACGACGCCACCACCATCACATATGCTTCCTCTCTCTCTCCTCCTTGACCGAGCAACCCTACCAGATCCCCGCTCAGCCCTGTCGGAGCGCACCAAGACACCCTGATGACCCCGGTAACATCCTCCCACCTCTGGTAAGACCGGACAGCAAGGGAAGACTCTGAACAGCGAGGAACGAGCCCGAACAACATTATAACAGCGAGCAGAAAACTACAGCCTTACGCCGACTTCACATGCACTTTCCAATCACCTCCGATCTCTGTTTCTGCTAATTTCTTTTCTGGTGAGTAGCCCTACATGTTGCCTATCACCTCCAATTCCTATCATGCTCTAACTCATTCTCTATCTCTCTCGGTAGTGTCCGAAATATCGCTCGAAGGTAGCAGCGAGCAGAAAACAGCAGCACTTTGCCGACTTCGCACGCATTTTTGGCCATCTCCGGTCTCGGTTTTCACCACTATCATCGCTGGTGTGTAGCCTTTTATATTATCTATCACACGGTATCTTCCTTTCACTTGGGTTCATTTTCTACCTCTCATTATATCGCTTCAAAAATTGCTAATCGCTACTAACACCTCCTTTTTATATTCTATCACACGATTGACTTTCCGATGAGCCACAGAACCCTTTGCGACCCGTACAGCCACCCGACGACCTCCACTGCCCTCTACGACATCCTCGACAATATTCCCGAGGCAAGATCCCGATTCTCGTTTTGTTTCGTTTCAATTCTTATATTTGTCGTACGTGCGAATTTATCTTTTTTAATTGTTTTATTAGAATTTTAGATCTATTAATAATTATCTACATGAGTTTGATGAATAATATTTAATGAATCGTAATTATGTGATAAATATTATTTTCTGAATAATTATAATATTTTTAAGAATTTATTTTGTGGAAGAAAATCATTTTAGAATAATAAATATTTTTAAAAGAATTTATTTTGGGAAAATAGACTATTTTGAATTAATGAGAACTTATCTTGTAAAAAGATTATTTTGAATTTATGAATTTATTATTTTAAGAGATTATTTTTAGAATAATTATGGTGAGGGATTATTTGAAAGGAATTTATTTTACAAAAGAATTATTTATTTTGAATTAATTTAGTTTATGATCGTGTGATTGATGGTTGTTGACTGCAACATTTTATGTGCAAATCATCCGCCGATTTCATGTTTCTTATTCTGATTACAAGACATATCATGTTTATTTACATAATATTAGTTGTATTAGTTGTTCCTTGTTGTGATTGAGAATCGTTAGAAGTTTATGACTATAGTGACCTGTGTGACATGAATAAGACTCAGAGGCTTGTGTGTTGTTGACTTAGAAATACAAGAGATGTTGGGGTGGGAAAGTCTCTGTTCATGTAATTGGATAAGGCTGTTGATATATCTTCTAAGCTTGCACCAATGGATTAGTGTCACCACTGGGGTTGGTTTGTTGGGTCAAAGTAGATCGGTGTCGCTACTTTGGTCCGTGAGTTTTATGTTCACCCGAGTTTAGCTTGAGTTTGAACCAGGCTGACAATGGATTGCGCATAGTGCTCTGACCGATTTTGTGTAGCGGTACTGGATGCACGTAGGGGATATGCAAACAGTCAGTTATCCGATAATATGAATGTTGACCCTGTGTGAGATGTGAACCAGTAACCTGTTATAGGATGGCTAGTTACATGACCTCGTTTCTTGGCTAGGTATGATTTTTTGTGAGATGTAGGCCAGTTGTATTTCTTTTCATACATAGATTGGGGTTAATATTTAATTATCTACAATTTGAGACATATGGTATATACATGAGGGTTTCCTTGTGGATTATTTCGCTCGACGTACTACGTCTCTTGTTGTAGATTTTTAAGTATTAAGTTCATCTAGTTATATGACCTTGTTACTTGGATGATTTCTGATCGCTGCTGCATGATCAACTTGTTACTTGATTGATTTTGTTAGATTTTTAGTTGTACGTTTCTTTATTATTTCTGTTATTGTATCGTTTTTCGAATTAGGTTTTCGTTCGTTCTTTTCTTTTGTGGGGTCTTGCCGTGTGCCATGCACGCTGTCGTACACCTGTTTTTTCTGGTGTACGTCAGACTTAGAGGAAGGATAGGTCCAGCTTGGAGATGTGCCAGAGCTAGGATATTCTCAGCAGGAGTGCCTTACAGACAGAGTAGAAGAAGCCGAAGTTTAGTTATTCTCTCTAGTTATTCGATGGTCTTAGCTTACTTTTGTAGCATTTCCTTTTTCACTTGATAATTGTATTTTATATTCTCCAATATTTCATTCAGATAGTTTGTATAAGGACATGTTTGACACATATATTATGTCCTGGATGATATTCATTTGTGATATGTATTATTTTATTCTGTGATGTTCTTTATATTCTCACTACTATGATCAGAGACCCGTGCCTTTGCATTTATTTCTTGACGCTTAGCGTATTAGGTTAAGGAGAAATGTTCTTTTTTTATTTATTCTCCTTAATCTAATACGTCGAGGGCTTGTTCACGTTCCGACTCCTGGTATTTTGGAAAGCAGGGCATGACAGTCACTTGTTTTGACACAATGACAATTAGGTACATTAATTTTAAAATTTACAATTTAGTAGGATACAATATGCGATTATTGTTCATGTTTTTTCTTTTTGAACAATTACAATTAAGTATGATTACTTAAAAATTACAATTTTAATGGGCTATAAGTCTATAACCCAAAAAAATTTCATTTTTATTTGTTTGGATCCCATGACAATTAAGATTCTTTCTTTAAAATTCATGATTTTCATGGACCATAGCCCATAAATTTCATCAAGTTTTCTTACTTTGACCCAATGACAAATAAGTATGGGAGCTTCAAAATTTATGAATTTGATCAGTATTAACCATGCTCATCTCTACTCAATGACAATTAGTCTCCCAAATCTTCATATATACCCTCGAATCTTTTATTGTCTTGAAATTATTCCACCAAATAGTTAAAAGAATATTCCACTCTGAGTCAAACAACTGCTAACTAGAGAGACTAATTTCAAAATAGTTATAAGATTTTGGGGATTAATTTCTAGTTTCAATGATCTAGGGGAGTAATATTAAAATATTAAATATTTGGAGAACTCATATTGAAATAACCCTCTATACAACAACAGCAGCAAAGCTTTTAACCTAAATTTTTTGGGTTGACTATGTAAGTCTCACTCTTCCACTCAGTTCTATTGGAGATTGTACCCTCAGCCAAGTTAATCACTATCTTATCTTTCTTAACAACTTCTAACCAAGTTCTCTTAGGCTTACTTCTAGCTCTCATTTCTTCATAATTATAATAGGGATCATTGCAGATAGACCACCTATAACATCAGTGTATTGAACTTACCACCCCCTAGTCTTGTTGTTGCAAATAAAACTCCTTGAGTGATTCTTTTTACTCTACTACCCTCAGGGGTTCTAGTTGTCAAGAGATAATTTTCTCTTTCGTTTAGGGCAGAAAGTGGAAAAATAATTTCACTCGGTGGTCTATATGTAGCAATAGAATTAGAGGGGTGGCAAGTTCAAAATGACAACAGTCCCCTGGGGGGAGGGGATCCATTATTAACCCTAGGGAGAGCTAAGGCTTGTTTGATATGTTACAAGATGCTAGCTAGTGCATGTCTGATGTCTATTCTCATTTTCCATATAATGCATCATGTTACTCATGAATAGATAATCAGGTTTGCTTGAAGGAAAAGACAAGATATTCTTCTAGCCTTGTATTTGAGAGATTATTTAGCGTTATTAGCTACACTGTGAGATCTGACAAAACCTAATGCCTAAAATCACAAAACAGGTGTGAACTACTTATCACTCTGATTTGGTATCAGATCCAAACTGTTGTACATGGAAGGGAGGATGAATATAGAGTAGTATGGAAAAATAGACTAGGAGGAAATATTATGAAACTTCATTGATGCTTGTGGTCATGTACAGCAAATGAGTGCAATGCATCATTTTATAAAACATTCTTGGTGACATATTGTTGTAACAACTCTTTTATGACTATGGGGGTGGCGACATGGCAAAGTCGTGTCGCTCCCTCCGTGTGCGGCAAAGGCACGATAGAAAAACTCTTTTATAACCATTATTTCATTTTGCAACTCCCGTGATACTTGTTCTTTATAACCCCTTCATAGCTGTATTCGTAACTCATTTGATCTTCACATCTGTAACTTTTAGTTATGAGAAGCACTAATCAAGTTTAAGTTTTGGCATCCCCCCTTAAACTTGATTCTACAAAAATAATACCATTAATTATACAATCCAAAAGCCAGGAGGTTCATCGGAAGGACTCCACAAAATTTTGAATTACTTAAAGAGGATATCTATTTGCTCTTTCATAGAGAGTTAAAGAAAATCTGTGAATAGTCAATAGATACTTATATGTGATAATCATCAAAATGGGAACTGCCAATAAAGAAAGTTAAAATCTTGTATGATGATAAATCCTTATAGTTTTACAAAAACCCACATTCAGGATGTACTAACTTACTGAAGATGCAGGATTAGGATAGAATATATTCAGTAACAAGGTGGATAATATGTCCATGGCGCTACTACAAAATAGAGGAGTTGTATAATAAAGAGCAAGCACCAAGAAAGAAGAAGATTTATCTTTGATTTCACACGAGGAAAGTGGTGCACATGCAATTCCAATTGCTGCCGAACATATCAAATTAAGTCAATCCACTAACTAAAGAAAAATAACACAATGGTGCATATCCATAGGCGAAAAATATCAAATAGAACTAAAATTCCAAATGTTGATTAAACAATCAAGGCTTATTTTCACTTTGGTACCTAAAGTTTATCAACTTTTTCACTATGATACCTCGATGTGTTTTTTTGAACACTTTGATACTCTACACTTTCAATCCCATTTCACTTTGATACTCCAAAGTATTTCTTTGAACCCTTGATACCCCAAACTTTCAATCATATTTCACTTTGATACTCTATACAGATTCCATTAGATTTTCCATTAGATTTATATCACGTCCTTCACATAAGCACATAATACAAACTTAATAGAAAATCTAAGCAATCTAGACATAGGTAACAAAGTATAACGTGATTGAAACTTTGAGGTATCAACGCGTTAATATAATACTTTGTGGTATTAAAGTAAAATGGTATTGAAACTTTGGGATGTCAAAAGTGTTAAAAACACACTTTGGAGTGTCAAAGTGAAAAGGTGTGGTAAACTTCGGTTTTGATATAAAAATAGAATTTAAAAAGTCGTTCTATATCAAATTTCTCCTGTATTAGACATATGCTCCATGTATTCTATTAGCAATACTACTGATTTATTTTATAATCTAGCTAATACAGCAGAAATTAACCAAAATAAAAATGGAAAAGTCCTCAATTGACAAAATATTTAAAGAGCATATCACTTGTGCTCTTTCTCGCTCGCAACTCACCATTCTTGCTCAATCTTTAGTGCCTTCCCATCTTTAACAATTTTTCCAGATAAATTCATCGAGATCCTCTCCCACTTTCAATATCACCATAGTAACTATCATCAGAACACTCCAATTCTCAATAATTTATTCTGGTCTCAACTCCATATTGAAGCAATTATTTCTTCTCACTCGTAAGAAACAGAGCATTTGTGATGGGGAATCCGCCACCAATGCTCTGAAGTCCGTCACTATTGAACATTAGTGATGGATATTGATCCGTCACCAATAATTTCGTCACCAATGAACATTAGCGACGGGTTGCTTTTCGCGATAGGCGTGCATTGGCGATGGACACGTCCATCACCAATGGCCATTCGCGATGGAGCCAAAGCCATCACTATTGTCCATTGGCGACAGAATAAACCATCGCCAATGTTTAGCCATATCGCCAATGGTTATTGGTGATAGGTTCCCGTAGCCAATGGAAATAGATGATGGGAATACATATATAAATTTTTATTTACCCCTAGTGTTTAAATGCATATACAAATGTTTATCTACACGTCACCAATATTTATTTACCCCAAAAATTTTTATTTTTGGGTAGCCCCTGTAAGAGAATACATATAAAATAACTTGTAAAATTATTCATCCACCAATCCAATCATAATATCCAACAATATATATCTATCAATCCGACTACAATACATATTCACATTCAAATTATTCATCCACCAATTCAATCACATTATCTAACAATACTTATCCAACAATCCAACCACAATACATTTCTAACTCAAATAATTATATATCCATTCGCAAAGAAATAAAATCACAAATAGGATCCAAAATATAATATACATAAATAAAATCCAAAAGTCCAAACATGCCTAACACAATCCAAAAGTCCATAAATGTAAGAACAAGTCTAACGCACTCCTCGTTGTTGTCGTTGTTGGCGTCATTGTCTCTATCCATGCTAGTGGTCGCATGAGAGCCTCGACTTATACTATTGTTCCCTATAGGAGTACCTCCTCTAGCTTGAAAAGAATGCAAGTCAACATGAGAATATTTTTCAAAAAATTCATAATAAATACATATATGTTTAGACATATATGTACCTCTCCACCACCGGTATCTTCATGCTCCGCAAACACCAACTTAGTGATAGTCATGTATATAGGCTTAGGAAGAATGTGCTTTAAGGGCTCAGAATCAATGATGCACTGTACAACATCCTAGGACAATTGTGCACTCCCTAACTTGTGTGAAATCGTGGAAAGAAAATGGAAAGCCAATGTGGGTTCAAGATTGTCGAACAAGTACTATTCAATTTTATTCATGATGTATGATGACTAACATGGTCGCTTCGAAGTCACCGACTGGTCACTAGCCTTAGTCCTGCCAATGGTGAATGACCTAAATCCAGCATTTCATATGGCTACCTCCCTTTCTTGTTTGGTCTAGAACCATAAGCGTCATCGTTCCCTCCACTACTCTCTAGTCATGCAGTTAGGATCCAAAGAGGTGTCTTCTATGCCCTAAGACTGGAGAGCCTGAGACAACACAATGTTTGTCGAAGCTTCCAACACCGCCTGAATATCGTACAACAATAAAAATATAAATTAGCAAATATAATGAGAAATTATTAAGTATGTGCAAATGTGAAATTAACTCTGCACTTATATGAATATCTTTATTTTGCAGAGGGTTTCATTCAAATTTCCTTCAAATGCCTTAAAATCTTCAACATTGATAACTTTGGGGTATAGTTTTCTAAAAAAATCTACATAATTCAATTATAACATTCGTTACTTCATCATCGATCATGTTGTTAAGGAGTGCCACTGGAAGTAATTGGTGAAGTAGGATATGATAACCATGGGTCTATTTCACTATTTAACCTAGACATTATTTGAAATATTTGAGCAGTAACCATCCGACGATTTCATTAATTTTTGTCTCAACCTTTGACATCATAATGCAAGACAAAGGCAACTCAAATTTGCCATTAGTGACTTCTCGTGCTTAAAGATCATGACGGATGTTCACATTCAAGTCTCGATGAGCCCTTAAATCATCCTTTGATTTCTTAGCATCTTGTACAAGTGTGGACAACAAGTTATCATATATATGTATATATATTTCAATATGCATCACATCCAAGCTGTGCCGGATTTTGAGTCTTTGCTAGTAAGGGAGCTAAAAGAATATACTAAATTTTGTCCATCCTATCAGCAATTTCTTAGCATGCATGTCGTCCAAACTCTACACTTGTCTCTTTTATTTTGATGCCCTCTTCATGATGGAAATGTGTCTCGGAGTGAGAACATCTTCTTTTATATATCCGTTCTTTCCGAAACTTGAAATTGGACATCCTCAAATAATTTTACAATCTCATCTCCGGTCGTTTAATATGGTTTCCCTCTTTTCACTTCTTGGCCATCAAACCCTTTTGCTTATTTTTTACCCTCCATATTTATGTCCCTTTCATAACCATCCTCTGTTAAACTAATAACATATCTTTTGGCTACACTATAAATAAAATCCTTCGAAGTTTGGACCACATATAGGACAAGCATATGTCCCTTTCATAGACCAATCGAGGTGTATAGCATAAGCTGAAAAATTATTTATCATCCACATGAGAATAGCATGAAGATTAAATGACTGACAAGAAAATGCATGATATGTTTAGACCCCCCCTCATCTCATAGATGTTTTAACTCATCAATTAATGGCTCCATGAACACATCTATGTTATCACCAGGTGAGTTCTTGCCTAATATCAGCAATTGACCAAGCAGGCTGGCCCAAACTCATAATGCCAAATGGGTTGAATCAATCACTAGATAGATTGAGTCTGACATTCTTGCACTCTGTGGCAAACCAGAGAAAAGATAGATCCATATGCTCCTATGTCTTAGCATCAGCTGGATGTCTAAGTTTACCATTATCTGCACATCTTTTCTTATGCCACCACATATATTTAGCTGTGTTATTGGTCATTTACAACTGCTGTAAATTAAGCACTAAGGGAAAATGTCGGAGCACCTTCACTAAAATTTTCTTCTACTACTTCATTAACTTATCTGGCTTCATTGTTGAAGTGCATGTATTCTTTCTCCAACAAGACACTCCACACTTTGGACTTACCTCAAGTTTCTTATTATCCTTGTAATATAAGATACAATCAAAAAGACACACATCAATCTTATTGTAATCTAAACCCAAAGCGTCAATGATCTTATTTGCATCATAACATTTTTCTAGTATGTCATTCTCTCGGTCTAGAATTACCACTTATAGTAAATTAAGAAGTATTTAAAAATATTTATCTGTTATTCCACTGAGAGTCTTAATATGTATCAGTTGAAGAATAAATGTCAATCTACTATACTTGATGCATTTTCCAACACCTTCTACATCTTCGGGAGCTTCGACAACCTCCAGTACTTCTGCAACTTTAGTAACTTCTGCAACTACCGTAATATTGCAGTATCATTGAATATTGCCTATGTATCATCCGTCCTGATGTGCATATTTTCATCAGTCGGTTCAATATCTTCGTCTTCCACATGAGATTCCAATATTTATAATTTTCATCAAATCCCATCTTTCTAAGTGTTCTCGTATAGCAACTCTATCGACCAAACCCCTATTTTGCACATAATACATGGACAACATAGCAAATCATTCTCTAACTTCCTCAGATTTATATATGCATACTCAAGGAAGGCTTCCCATCCATCTCGATATCAAGTGTCGCCACTCGCTCTTCTTTTCATAATAGGAATATCAATTCATGACTTGTTAGTAACTTCTCTCATCTATATGTTAGGTAAAATTATTAATTATTTTAATATCTCATAAATCATCTTAAGTTTAAGAGTCTTTATTGTAGTTGATTTGAACAAATACTAAGTAGATGAAATTACTCTTTTATAATATTCATTGTCAATTAGGTTGAACACTCTTTGATAATCTTCATTGTTTTGATTTGAACAAATAGTAGGCCGGTCTAAAACTCTTTGAGTTGTCATATGGAGGCCTCTATCCCATTAATAATATAGCACTACTTACATCCAACTTTAAATATTTTGTGCATTTTCATTTCTTGAAAATTTTGGCAGCACCTACCCATTGTTCACCTAGTACACTGTGCGGAAGTTATTTTATGCATCGGTAATAGACCAAAATCAGTAAGTAATAGAACGACATACACTTATTGTACACAGAGAATAATGAGTATGTGCAACCAAAATTTTCCAAAAAATGAAAAATGTACAAAGTATACAAAGTTAGATTTACGCACTACTATATTCCTAACCTGTCCAAACTAGACAAATCTAATAGTTACGTGACAACTCTTTCTACTTACATAATATAAAGTGAATGATCCTTTTTGATATATTTTAATTCCATACCTAAAATTAAGTCATCTATTTTATGTTATAAGTCCAAAAAACTTGGTAGCAATTATTGGACATAGATTTATGGCTAACCTTAACTTTTTTATTCACCTAAAATGAATATATATCACATTATTGTGTTATATATAGAGAGAGAAGGGATATGGTAACATGGTTAGATTTAAAATGAATATATATATATATATATATATATATATATATAT
>BQKN01000540.1:471730-484564 GCA_022839385.1 Asparagus kiusianus
GGGAAAAGTATTCCTAAGGTGACGCCTTAGATAATCATCTAAGGACGCGGCCTAAAATCACATGATTGAGCTACATTATGGATGATCCGCTCTGTTGAACTTGATCACGCGATAGTTGGATGAATAAATCTCACTGAAAGGGGGTTTTTTTTCTCAAATTAGGGTTTTTCTCGTCATCACCCCTTAACTGCATCCGTCTTCTTCTTCGTCTTACTCCATCTTCTTCTTCCTCCCAGGGTTAGGGTTAGGTCCAGTAGGAGTTAAATTAGAGATGGATTCTTCATCTTCAAGCTGTCGCTCAAGATCAGTGTCAAGCACGAGCATGGGAAGAAGCAAACAGTGGTTCAATGGGATAAAAGCTATACGATAGTGGAATGATCTAGCAAAGCAATCTGGGGTGAAGGTTTGTAATTATGGTTTGGAATGCGAATATTTTACTTCTATGACTGATGAAAATCCAAGAAGGAGGTTCTACAAATGCCGCAATCATCGTGTAAGTTAATTTTACTTCCTCATTTGTTGCGGCAATTATTACAGTTTTTACTTGGAAGCTGTTATTTTTTGCACATCTTAGTAGATTATGGTCTCCTTTGATTTTTGAGTAATGATAGGCTGGTGGTTATGGTATTTAGGAGTGGATTGACAAACTAATGTGTAGTGTTGGATGTTAATTATTTCCGCTTCTAAGAGAGGGGATCAATGGTTTGAGTAATATGTTGCTGTTGAAGGAGGAGTTACTTCAAAGGCATGAAAATGAGCTAAGAGGATGCAATGAGCACATTTACAAGCTTAAAGAGGATGTTGAATTGTCTCAGAATGAGGCTGCTTCTTGTTTGGAAGAAGTTGAGAAAATGATGAAAGAAAGATTAGAATTGCACGCAAAGATTGCAGAAGAAAAAAAAGCCAATTAAGTTTATTTTGTTATTAGGAATGTTTACACTCTGTTTAATTCTGTATGTTATAATGTGAAGATGGTTGTAATGTGAAAGTGGTTGTAATGTGAATAAAGAACTATATTTTGTGAGTTGTCTGGATTATGAAGTTAATGTAATCTGAATATTTAACGCAATTTATTATGGAGTTGAGTTACTTGTGCATGAATACATGATTAATATATTGAATACACTATCAAGTTGAATACACTGTCAAGCTGAATACACTTCATCAACTCTGTGTTGTTATATACAGGCATGAATACACTGTCAAGTTGACAGATTGGTATATTGAAAACACTTGTACCTGTTTGACCCAAAATGTACATGACCTGGTTCAATGATGTCAATAAAGCATGTAAGTTCCAGATAGAACTGTCCAGAATACCAAATGTATCAGATAGAACATGCCCAGATAAAACTGTATCACATAAAAAACACAAAATAGCAAATGCATGTAAGTTCCAGAATACCAAATGTATCAGATAGACCATGTATCACATTAACCAGATAATAACAACTGGTAGTCTAGTTGAGTTAATTACAAAACACTGGTAGTCTAGTTAAATGTTAGATGACCCAAAATACGAAACACTGGTAGTCTTGTTGAGTTAATTACATGACCAAATCATGAGAGGGTGCACTCTGTGAGGATGGTGCATTGTAAGCGTCGGAGTGCCTAACGTGTATAGTTTGTAAAAAAAATCCAAAGTGGTGCTAGTATCCATCAGAGAAGCAATAATATTTGAGTAGGCTAATCTCTTCTTGACCAAGCCGTAACACCAATCTCAAGAAGAGTAGAACAATCTCTAAATATTTACTCCTTAGATATTAGTATCACTTTGTTTATAAAAAAATTTTAAGAGGTGCATGCTTCCAGAAATTTATTTCTTTCTGTTAATTACTCTTGTTGAAAGAAACCCCTGATTAGTAGAAAGCAAAGAATTAAATAAACATCAAGAATCGAATGTAGAGAGATATCAATTTTATTATCTTTCTAATGTATTACAAAGTTGAAGAGAAAGAAGATGGGATCTTGGGTCTCCAGGCAATGTTCTGGAGCCCTCCTCCCTTTCAAAAATAAAAAAAATATGGAGGACCTTGTCGTTATTGTTTTAAATTCTAAGTCTCTCCTTCTTTTCAATCTCTCCGTATCTTTTCTATCGTTCCTTTTTTTTTTCCCCCCCCCCCCCCTGAATGGCAAATAAGGTCCCAATTTATAGGAAAGACTAAGGAGAAGTTATCGCCAGGTGTTTAAAATGGATTGGTGGGGGAGTTATTGTAACTTCCTCATTGAAACTTCCTTATCAAGATTGTTGCATTCTTTTATCATAACGAACGTCTTCTTTGCTTTTCATTTCTCAAGTGCCTATCTGCTTATCTTTCATGTTTCTAAAATAAGTGTAATTGGAGAGCCCTTATCCCTTTAAGTTGAAATAAGGTTCGTATGAGGGTGTGTATACTTGAGTTAAATTTTATAGCTAAGGCTTATGATCACATGACTTTCAAATTTACATGAGGTGCTGTCATCCTCAACTTAATTTTCACTTATATGAGGTAATACACCTCACATTGATTGTATGATGCACTGCTGTCATCCTCAACTTAATTTTCATTTATGTGAGGTACTACACCTCACATGGATTTTGATTTGTATGAGGTATTATCCCTCACATTAAGTTTTATTGATCAAATTTGATAATTACAAAGAGAAGACATGCCTCTTTGAATTAATTAATATGGAAGACTTACCTTCATTGATTTAGACTTATATGAGGTACTATCCCTCATATTGATTTTATTGACAAGGCTTGTTGAGCTCATCAACTTTGACAACTACAAAGAGAAGGCGTGCCTCTCTGAATAAATTAATATGGAGAGCTTACCTTTATTTGTTTAAATTTATATGAGATAATATCCCTCATATCAGTTTTATTTCTTATGAGGTACTATCATCCTCATAGTAAGTTTCATTTATAGGGCTTGTTTAATACATAATAATTTTTTTTGTATCTACATGCATTAGCTGCCAACTGTATCACATTTACTTGACTGTCACCAAGAGCTCTAAATGTCATTTCCCCTTGTGGTCCTTGCCACAAATCAAACCCTTCTGGCATCCGTAGTTGACTTGCACCACCTCTCCCTCTACCTCTCCCTCTCCCTCCTCTACCTCTTCCTGCCTCAGTGCTGGTAGTTGGAGCTTTGTTCCTTCTTCCAATCATAATGGATGCTGGAGTTGGAGCATTGCTTAGAGGCATATCACCACATCTAATTTTTTTGCAGGCTTCCCTTTGGTCTCCCCTTTTTCCTCACTTGTGATGGGCCTTCATCAACTCCAACCTAGCTCCTCAGCATGTAATTGCACATTATCAGCAGCCCCAACCCCAACTTCAAGTCCAACCTAGCCAACCCCAAGTTTCCGCACAGGTCCGGTTTTAGAAACTGTGACATAATTGACAATGATTCAAATTACTTGCTTATATTCCAACATTATCTCTGCATCTGCACATTTCCGTGCTTGGTCTTAGTGGAACATAAGATTCTAATGACTGCTCACATTGCTTCCATCTTGTTTCTATTTGCAAAATGTGGCAATGTTTGACTATCATCATTATCATCATCTAAGACTTGTCTTTCCAAAATTGGGCCACTTTAGTGCAGAAGGCTTCGTGAAGGATTTGATGTTATTTTGAGCAACTGTGGAACCGATATAGTCCTAGAAACTGAGCTATTTTTTTATTATCAATTTCTAAGTTGTCTCGTTGACTTTTCCCAAGGCTAAAATGTTTAGTGTAGTTGTAACTTGGCATGGTGAAGGGAGAAGTTATTTTCTAGTATATACTGAATTCTTTCAGCGTGCACTACAATTTCATTGAAGTCCTTATACAAACACATCTTATTGCAGGAATGTGATTCATAGGGCTCTTTGTTTTGTCTTTACCTCAGCTATGAACATGGTTTAATTTACTGCAGCAAATTTTATCATCTTATCGAACTGCCTCAATTTGAAGGAATCTGGAGAGTTCCTCCTTGCATGAATTTAAACCGTAAAACCAAAAGGTAATTTTACGTCTTAATTAGCCCCATGGCTTTCACATGCTCAAAGTTTCCTTTAAAAAAATTAATTTTCTTTTGTCAAACTTTCTCAATTTGCATTATCCCTCATATCTGACCTTTTTAAAAGGAAAGGCTTAGATCATGATGACCTTGCATATAAGCACGTTTAGGAAAGTGTTTATGGAGACTGCAATTGCAACTGCAACAAGATTTTCCTCAGCCTCATCTGCAACAGGAAGTTTTTTTTAAGGCTAAGGATAAATTCATTTAATTCAAATAAGAGGAGTCCTTATCAAATTAAAATTACTAAATTAATAGGAGATAGAATCATATTTAAAAGGGATATCAACAAGTTTTAAGATAGCATACCAACAGAATTAAAAAAAATCTAATCCTATCCCAGTTAGACTTGCATAGCTATATATATTTACACCCTTTTTTTAGTTGGTGCTATGTTAAACCAAAGAAAGTCTGCAGGTAAACAACTATTTTCTTTCTTTTCGTGTTTTTTTTTTTTTTTTTTTTTTTGTGCGTGAGGCTGCCATAGCCTGTACTTTCTTTTGATTTTTTTCTTCTTTTTCTTCTCATCTTATTCTTTTTTTTTTTCATCTTTTTCTTCTTTGTTTTGTCCTGTCCAATTTTTCGCGCGCGCCTGAGGCTATCATAGCCTGCACTCTTCTCTTTTTTTTTGTCCTTTTCTTTTTTGTTTTGTCCTCTTTCAATTTCTTTTTGCGCCGGACTTTCTCTTCATGTGATCTTCCCGTCCCCTTTCTTTTGTTGCTTTTTTTTCTCTTTTTTTTTCCTTTTCCTTTGTCTTTTTTTTTACTTTTCTCGTCCGGTTCTTCTGCTGTGTTTTTTTTTTGGGAAAATTGCTTGGGGGAACCAAGTTAAGTTGGGCCATTTATCCACACCCTAAGCCCAAAAAGCATAACCACAAAGCCCTTATACAGAAAAAAATGCAACAAGCCCCCAAAATGAGTACAGATACACTACCCCAAAAAGTATCCCCAAATTACCCTTCCCAATTCACTATACCACCCTCTTTGAGCGCTGTTATCGAAACCACCTGTAACAAATTTCGAGACCATCTTCCCTGTCAAAACCCTCCTCCTTCCAAAACCACCGTCGACGACAACGCTTGGGAACCATCTTCGCCGTCTTCATGCTCGTCGTCTTCGTCGAAGACCATCGCCGCTCATCGTATTCTTCGAAACCCTCTTCCTCTGAAGACCGCCGCCGCTCGTCGTCGTCGTTTTCGTCTTTGGCAACTCACATTAGATCCGGTTTCGTCGACTTTGTCTTCGTCGTCTTTATCGAAGACCGCCGCCGCTCGTCATATTCTTCGAAACCACTGACGCCCCTCGTCGTCTTCCTATCAAGACCACCGACGCCCCTTGTCGTCGTCTTTCTCTTTGGCGACTCACATGTGAACCGTCTTCGTCGACGATCGATCGCCGACGAGAAGCCCCCCCCCCCCCCCCCGACCACAAGCGAGTCGCTGGAGTCCCTCTGCCAAACCGAACAGTGACGCTCGCTGGGATGTCGACATCATCATCTCACTCATCTGAATCAGTGAGGAGCAAGCCTGAGATGTAAGTATTAACCCAATCATTCACATTTGACGATTTAATGTGCTTGGCATTGTGATTTTAGCCGTATTAGAGCCCTAAATTGATGTAGTATCTGTTGTGTTATGTTTTACAGTACGCATGATATCAGAATTTCTTGCAATATACGTGGATATTGTACATTCATGGATGGAATTGCTCCACGGATGAGGGCTGAACATTGGAGGGTGTACGGATCCTCCAATTTCAAAAATTATGTTAGTTTTGGACCAATTCCAGCGGACAAGGCTACGATCATGTTGCTTCTAGATCATCTGGATTTAGCCACAGGGAAGTTCTTTTTCAAGGATAGCCAAACTAGGACTCCACAAGCGTATACTTTTGATGTAAATTGGGTGCGTAAACATACCCGGTTTAATGATGAAGGAGAGAAACCCGAAGGCAACCGCGATACGGAGAATAGGATATGGAACACATACTTCTCCAACAAACAACAATCGCAATACAAGAGTGGCCGAGACTACCTTGAGGCCCTATTGAAAAGATTGGTTCAGTCAAGAAAGAGGACGGATGTTTTTGATTTTGTTATGCTTCAAATCCTCTATCAACTCACAATGATATGGATTCCGACCGCGAGAATGAATGCACCCCGGCATATGTTCAAATATATAGCTCGGATAGATATGGTTGATAATTTGCCATGGGCGACGATCATCTACAAGGAATTGTGGGACTCTTTCAAGGTTGCGAAGATAGAGAAGAAGGGGCAGACATATCTCATCGGCTACGCTTCCTTGCTATTGGTGAGTTATATGTGTTATTTGTAAGTAATATGTTGCATTTGCACCTTATCTGTGATCATTACTTTTTACATGTGATATATGACACTTATATGTGACAATTGTATCTAATTTGTATTGTTTAAGTTTCCTATTTATTTGTAGTTTGTATGTGATATTATCTTGTTATATGAGATTATTTCAAATTAAATGTGATATTATCTTGTTATATGTGATAAGTGTCTTCTACATGTGATATATTCTAATCATATGTGACGTTTGTTACCCATGTGTGACATTTGTCCCTGATTTGTGACAATTGTAGTTAATGAGTGAGTTTATCTTCTTGTAAGTGATTATTGCCATTTATCTATGACATTTGTATCTAATATGTTATACTTTATTGATTGAATGTGGCCTTTTTTTGAAGCTATGGTATTATGAGATTTCTAACATCAAAGAGCCAGCAAGAGTAGATGAATCCAAGCCACCAATGATAAATTGGACATTGGAGGGTAAGAAGGTGGGTTCGGTGCGGACTATAATGATTTTGAAGAAATCTGAAGCCGCAATCCACATCTTACCGGAGCAAGATGTGGCGAGGTATGTTCATGAGGAGATAAAGCCCAGGCCTATAACGGTGAAGGCTAAAGTTGAGGAGGAAGTTACGGGTGAAAAATTATTAGGGAAGAAAAGAGTCCAAAAAGAGGTAATGTTGATGATTTGGATGTGTCATCCTCTTATTTGTGACTTTTGCTCACTATCAGTTTATTGTTAATGTAGAACGAAGCTTATGAAAAGTTGGTGATGTTGAATGAAGCCTATGAGCAAGCACTTGTTGCTCGCGGCGTTGATATTTTGGCTATTAAAGCCGAAACTGAGAAAAAAAATGCTGAGGAGAAACATATAAGGCAAAACAAAGAGAGGTAATAGCTTATGTCCTGTGTCACATGAGGGGAAAAAATTATTGAGAAAATATTTGTTGAATTGAAATTGGTTATTGTTTTTACATCTATGCAGCCACAAATAGATGAGTCATTGATTAAAGGTGATCAAACCCAAGACATGGACATTGAACTGGAGGAGGTAACTCTCCTTTGTGATATTTGCTTATTGCATGTGACATTTACAGCTTATTTGTGATAGTTCCCTTTGGTATGTGATAATTGTCTACCTATTGTGACATTCATATGTCTCTTGTGACATTTTGTCTAATAATGTGACGTAAACAGTTTAGTGTGATGTTTGGTTATTACTTGTGATAAATGAATATTTCCTGTGATATATATTCATGTCTTATTTCTGTGATATATATTCATTAACTGTGAGTGGTATACAGGCTAAAGTTGAGGCAGAGAAAGAAGAAGGGAAGGAAGAGGAGGGAGGCAAAGAAGGTGATCAAACCCAGGCCATGGGCAGTGAACTGGAGGAGGTAACTCTCCTTTGTGATATTTGCTTATTGCATGTGACATTTACTGCTTATTTGTGATAGTTCCCTTTGGTATGTGATAATTTTCTACCTATTATGACATTCATATGTCTCTTGTGACATTTTGTCTAATAATGTGACGTAAACAGTTTACCTGTGATGTTTGGTTATTATTTGTGATATATGAATATTTCCTGTGATATATATTCATTAACTATGATCTTTATACAGCTTAAAGAGGTAAAAGTTGTTGAGGATGTTCCCAAAAAGAAGAAGGGAAGGAAGAGGAGGGAGGAAAGCGATGATACTTTTAAAGCATTTGTCAGTGGGCTACGGGCAAAGAGCCAAAGAACAACAAAGAAGCCCAAGTTCTTAGAATCTCCCTTCCGAACTGAATTGCCTAAGAAGGGAAGGAAAGGGAAGAAAGGTGTCGTTGTGGTGGAAGATGACGACGACAAGGGGGAGAAGGATGAAGAGAAGCCACTTGCAATTTCACACCTCGGTAGGAGAATATCTGTTGCAGAGCTATGGAAAAGGGAAAAAAGTGAAGAGGAAAAAAATTTATTGGAGATGTTGAATATGGGCATTCCTTCTTCACAAGACTTTGATGTCAGGCTACCGGGAACAATCGACGAAGGCTTTTACCATAATTTTACCGTTGAGGACATTCCCGATGTGTCGGATGATGAAAACAAGTGGCTTCAACATTTTCTTACATTAAAAGTTGACAAGTAAGTATTAAGTGTTATTCTGTGATATTTATTAGGTCTGTGATATTAAATGTTATTCTTGTGACATATAGTGTTTTCCTGTGACATTTAGTGTTTGTATGTGACATTTAGTATTTGTTTGTGACATTTAGTATTTTCCTATGACATCTAGTGTTTTCTGTGACATTCAGTGTTTGTATGTGACATTTATTGTTTTCCTGTGACATATAGTGTTTTCATGTGACATTTAGTGTTTGTATGTGACGTTTAGTACATGTATGTGACATTTAGTGTTTTTCTGTGACATATAGTGTTTTCCTGTGATATTTAGTGTTTGTATGTGACATTTAGTGTTTTCCTGTGACATATAGTGTTTTCGTGTGACATTTATTATTTTCCTGTGACATTTCGTATTTTCCTGTGACAGTTTGGTGTTGATTAGAATATGTCGCTTATACATTGATTATCTTCTATATTTTGTAGTCGGATAGTCTTTGAGGTTGAAGGCCACACTATATGCAGATATGATATGCTACATCTTCTACGTGGTGGAAGATTAAAGGATGAGGTTAGTCTTTGTTTAAGTTGCGGTGTTAATCAAGTTATGCACAATTACAATAACTTATTACATTTGCAATTATCAGACCGTTGAAGCTCTGGTCGCAAGACTTCAAACATGGCTCAAGCTGCCAGAAAATGCCCGTGTCGAAAGAAAATACGCTATCGTCACGTTGTATTTTAGTGTGAGTAATGACGGTCATAATACAATTTGAGTTATATTGCATTTATATGACTTTCTTCTGCTTGCTTTATTTTCTGTTTTCGATAGATTTGGTTGCTAACTGCTTCAAATTTGGATGAGCGTAATGTCTATAAAAATTACATAAAGAAGCATATAGATGAAGGGAAGGATGTGTTGATAATTCCAATATGTCACGCTGACCATTGGCATGTCCTTGAGGTCAACTTGGGACGAAAAAAATGCAGACATTACAGCTCCGCTGACCACGAGGCATGGGCTAGAGATGTGTTGACCATCCAACTTTTTTTAGATAGGATGGTGAGTGGTTACGATCATGCGTCGACATTCAGAGCATTCCAATATGAAGCAGTCGCTTGTCGAACGCAAAAAGGCTCGTAAGTTTCTTATACTTAAACATGAGATTGTTGCATGGCTTGTTGTATGGCTTAGTGACATTGTCGGTGCTATATTCACATCAATATGTGATATTTGCAGACTACAAGTGACTTTTGGGGATGTTATGTGACAGTTTAGTATGCAGTGTGACTTATGCTGCATTTATATGACATTTTGATATTGCATGTGACATATTAGGTAACTGTGTTTTATTCTCGTTACCCGTTACATATCCTTCTATTAAGTGTTATGTTATATTTTTACAGATATGATTGTGGCATACATGCGTATTTTTTCATTAAGGCGATCCTCGAGGGAAGGGAGATAATGAACATTGAAGCCTTGCACAGGGAGTCGCATATGCTACGGGCTGGACTTGCTGCTCAAATCATATGTGAAGGGCGTGAATGGAAAAAGCTACGGTTGAAATTAGACAGTGATGATCCAGAATATCTATTGTACTTCGGGGGTAGTGATGTACCTATAATTGAGTGGAAGTATTAGACTCTAGATGTAATTGTTTCATTTGTTGGATGTCCTGTGAAGGATGTTGGTTGTTTAACTGCTGTTTATAAATGATAACCAGTTTACTAACATAGATGGTATTTCCTAGTGATCTTTTCTTTACCATATTAAAGATAAACAAGTGATCTTGGTGTTGTGTGTGACTTTTGGGTCTGCTTTGTGACATTTTAGAATGCTGTGTGACTTCTGCTCTATTTATGTCACAGTTTGATATTCTGTGTGAGATTTTGGTGCTGTTATGTTGCTCGGTTATAAAGATTTTTTTGTCTTCTACATGCGTATTTTTCCATCAGGGGGATCCTCGAGGGACAGGATGTTATGTCACACAGAATATCAAAAAGTCAAAATTAGTAAATGTCGCAACAAAATGGCGCAATTATCTTTAACATATTAAATCTAAACAGGTAATACGTTACACGAACAGGTGATACGTCACATATAAGTAGTTAATGTTACAACAAAATGGAATAATTTTCATTTACATGTAATACGTCATATATAAGTACAAAATGTCACAACAAAATGGCAAAAGTAACATGTAACAGAAAATAATCACAAAAGAGTCCGCAATCTGCCGAGAAACGTTAATCTTGGATAGGTTCAGTGCATGCGGCTCGGTTATGTCCTTCAGCGTGACATCTTGAGCATCTAATTGTACGTCTATTCTCAGATCTGTTGTTGATACGTCTATTCTTGTTCCTTCCACGTCTCTTTGTCGTCTTTGGGGGAAGAATGCTAACTGTTTCATCTGTTACATCTGGCTTATCATAATTTAGAACAGGAAAGAGAATTGGTTCGTAACTTTTCTTAAAAACTTTAGTCATCATGAACCAATCGCAAAACTGGTACACATCTCTATGCATAAAGTTGATAGCAGCACACACATGTTTACATGGTATTCTCAATATATCCCATGCACGACACGTGCATGTTTTGTGATCCAAATCAACTTGTACTGATTTTTGTGATGATACCTCAAAGATTTCAGCTGTAGAATGCGATACTTCAATAGTGCTTCCCTTGGTGACATTTTCTTGGAGGATTTTTTCCGCTTCTGGACATAGATAGCTATTCCAATTTGTTGCCATCTCGCGGTGAGTATTCATTCTTCCATAATTTGTACACGAATGTGATCCATCATATCGCAAATGGGAAGTGTTCTCGCCACACGAATCCAACTATTGAAAGATTCAGCAACATTAGAAGTGATATGACCATATCTGTGAATCAAACAATAATTTCAAAAATTACAAATTACAGCGTATCTGTCACATATAAATACCAAATGTCACACGCAACTGCTAATGATCACAGCACAGGGCTACATGTCACATTTAATGGCGTATTGCCACACGAGACATGTAAAGGTCACAAATGACTTTTAAAAGCTCAAATTCATATAAAAGCATAATGTCACAAGTAAAGGCAATGATATTTGACGTACCTTATACCAGGAAATACAGAATTCGCCCAATTACTTGGTCCATAACTTAGAGCTACTTGGTAAGCTCTTTGATCTGTCATCCTAATCTGATGTAAAACAGCTTTAAATTCTCTTTTCGTGTACTTGTATGCAGCAAACTCCAATAATTTTAAAATATGTTGAGCAACACTTGAGGCAAAACCCATCTCTCTAAGCTTCAATTTATAATTCTCAACGAGATGAAGTACACATCTAGAGTGGTACGCATCTGGAAATATATCTTTCAAAGATTGTTTAATTCCTTTGTCGGCATCTGACAAAATCACTAGAGGATGGGGTGGATTGTATGGTTCTGTTCGATTGTACAAAATATACCGCAATCCTTGACTAAACCAACTCCAATTTGCTTTATTTTCTTGGTCACAAATACAAAATGCGAGTGGAAATATGCCTTGATTACCATCATAAGCAGTCGCACCTAATAGGATCCCTTTGTAGCGATCCTTCAGAAAAGTCCCATCTAGAAAGAGCAATGGCCTACATCCCTTGAGAAACCCCTGTATGCATGCACCATACGACACAAATAAACGTTTGAATCTCGTGTTTTCTTGTTCAATGGTGAAGACACTTCCTGGGTTTGTTTCCATCACCTTCATTTGGTACCTAAAAATGTTGGTTAAATCACAAATAACTTGTTAAATGATGAACAATATCTAAATATCACATGTAATACTCAAACGTCACACATAAGGTCCAAATATCACATATAAGGTCTAAATGTCACATATAAGGTCCAAATATCACATATAAGGTCTAAATGTCACATTTAAGTCTAAATGTCACATATAAGGTCCAAATATCTGATATAAGGTCTAAATGTCACATATAAGGTCCATATATCACATATAAGGTCCAAATGTCACATATAAGGTCCAGATATCACATATAAGGTCTAAATGTCACATATAAGGTCTAAATGTTACATATAAGGTCCAAATATCACATATAAGGTCTAAATGTCATATATATGGTCCAAATATCACATATAAGGTCTAAATGTCACATAGCATTTTGACATGTCACATTTACAGTTCCTGGGTTTGTTTCCATCACCTTCATTTGGTACCTAAAAATGTTGGTTAAATCAAAAATAACTTGTTAAATGATGAACAATATCTAAATATCACATGTAATACTCAAACGTCACAAATAAGGTCCAAATATCACATATAAGGTCTAAAGGTCACATATAAGTCTAAATGTCACATAT